>JBBPOJ010000689.1:0-21952 GCA_038091395.1 Leccinum rimulosum
CAACACATCATGGGCGAAGATCTAGAGGTCGGCTATGCCTCCTTCGCCGCCCACCTCGCCGCTCTCGCGTGCACGTACCCGCCCCCGTTCATGTACGTCACAGACAACACGCGCACCACCGCCTCGGTCATCGACACTGTCTTCCACTCTTCCATCCCAGACTCACCGCCGACTCTGTTCGCACGAGTCAATGCGGTGGCGTGTGTGACATCGCGCGTGTTTTTTGATACTGTGCTCGACGCGTTCGCAGGGTGGACGCCCAAGTGGGAGGACGGGTGTCGTGTCTGGCCCGGGGACGATTCACAGAGGTACAACGACAACATGGACAGCTTTTTGCATGGGCTCAGGAGACTAAGTCTGGAGCGTACTGCCAGTCAAACAAGAAAAGGAAAGGGCAAAGCGGTCGCCGCGGAGGACAACCAAGAACCGTCAATGGTAATTCTAGTCGAGAGAGCCGAGAAACTCGCCGAGCGTCTCCCAGAACTAATCGTCCCGCTTTCTCGCTTGGCAGAACTGGTTAGTCCCCCTTCCATCACAAGAGGTGACTCGCGTGACCTTTTTGTTATAGTCGCGTGTCAAAGTCTCGGTCATCTTTCTCTCCTGCGTCTGCTGGGAAGACATCCGCCCTGCCTTGGGCGCATCGCCTGATCCATATTACCTCGACGTGGATACTCTATCCAAACAGGGTAAGTTGACGCACACTGCTGATGCTTTTCGTTCGGTGAATCTTGACTCCAGTTTCCAGACATCCTCCAAAGACTTGCCTTGGCCTTTCGCGACGCGTCTCAGTCTGAATCCGAAACATCGTTTTCACACTTGACCTACCACCCTGCTCTTCAACCGCTCTACGAACACTACGCAGAGACGCTTTACAACACAATTTCAATCTACACCCGCAACCCGCTCGAACTGCAATACATCGCCGCGGCGCGGTGGCCCGGGTTCGTTAAACCGATGCTCGACCAGCATGATGACCTAGTACAACAGGCAGAGCACGACGGCGTGGACTCTCCCGAGCTCGAACCACCGGGCACAGACGGCTGGCTACGTCTGATCAAGTTCTTCTTGCCGACGTTTACGGCTGCGTTGGACGCGTTGTATCCGCGACTTGACAACGCTACTGATTGGGCTGCCCGTCACGAGGACGATGCGGATCAGAGCCAGAGGACTGGAGGGTCTTCCAAGGCCGCAAGTAAACCAACGTCGAATTTCGGAGCGAACCACTTTCCACGCATGTCCAAGTTTATCTTGGTCGCTGCGTACTTGGCTTCGACAAACCCGGCGAAGAGTGACCTGAGGATGTTTGGGAGGGGACCGGAGGAACGGCGGAAGAGGCGACGGAGATCGGGGTCTCCCAGGAAGGCTGGGGGTGGGCAGACGGTGGTCAAGGTACGCACTGTAAATGATAAACGTTCATTTGCTTCTTCTCTTCTTTCCCTTTTCTCTCTCTCATACCACGTGTCGTTCCCACATAGGTATCTCAACGGTTGCTCGGACCGGCGACGTTTCCGCTGGACCGGCTGCTAGCGATACTGGGTGCGTTGTTGGAGGAAAATGATTACGAGACGAGACCATACGACCCGCGGTTCGGGTTGCCGGGGGAGTATACCGACATGGAGGTTGGGAGGGTGCATGTCTATGCAGCCGTGAGTGTCTTCTTAGCCCAGGAGGCTAGAGTCGTCGACTTGGCGACCTCACCAAAACTAAACCCGATATTGTTGTTTTGCAGATCGCCGAGTTAACGCTGGTCAAGGCGTTGCACCGGACGAGTGCAGCAGATAAACTGGACGGACCACCGACGTTCAAGTGTGGGATATCGCACGAGGTGGCGTTGGGTCTTGCGAAGGATTTGGATGTCAAGTTGGGTGAGTGGATGTGGGATCCGGCTTGACGTCCGGGATCGTCATGCCGACGCGAGGGGGTGCGGCTTTCCTGTCCAGAGTGGATGGTATGTATGATATTCAGAATTGCCGTACTTCATCTGAGCAGTCCACCTCTGAGTTCTGCGATGATCCGTATCGTGATCTTTGTAGTTTTCCTAGGTTCGTGAGGGCAACCCGGGCCCCGGCCATGTGCATGTGCATGTGCTGATCATGGAGATTGCCGTGGCGCTGGAGGGGCACTTGGGTTTGCCTTCGAAACTTGGTGATATGCAAGCGCGCTGAGGCCTTCGCGGGACGTGGAGCTAGTAAAAGACTTGTGTAGTACAGTATATTGTGAAGTCGGCGGTAGAATGTTGCTCAGTCGTTGGCATGTTCTGCCACCTCGGTGATTCGGGAACGTATCAACATGGGTCCCCATAGCTCATTCTAGTACGACGATCTTGCAAGCCGGTTTTGCAAGATTACGAAGTGTTGCAAGTCACAACGTTAACCGTGCAACAACCACGCCCTGTCACGCCAGGCTTGACACCCACCCTGTCTACCACTTGCCTGCCTGCCTTCGCCCTCCCTGCATCGCCCTATCATCGAGGACGGCGGCAACTGACTCGGACCACGGCGCGTTTCGTTCCGCCATCGGATATTGCTAACGTCATTTACCAAACATACACATACAAGGGAACAGACTGAGAACGAGCGCGTCCAACAAGAACACCGCCAAATGTCGATTGCACGCCTCGTCGCTCAGCACGTCCACCGCACCCGACACCACCCCCGCAGTCACAACACTCCGCGCTAACCTCGGTATGCCCTCTGCCAGTCTCTGTACCAATTCTGTACGGATCGCGACTTGCTCCTCCGCAGTCGGCTCGGCCGCCGCTGACGCAGGGTATCCATTCGGGAACAGCGTCCGTTTCGAGACCCGCACGACATGCAGCATACACGATGCAGACAGCACGTGAGTATACAATAAATAGCACAACAGCCTGCAATCGCGGCGTCAGACACACCCAAAAAAGCCACGGCGCCCGAGCTCACTTGTTCATGAACGTCTGGAAACCGCAGCATAGCAGCGAAACAAGGTTGAAAAGAGCGGAAGCGGCGAGTCGCTCCCGGACACAGAGCACTTCTGATATCATCGCCAGCGGACCACGCGTGAGATCAGGGTACGAGGCCACATATTCGATCTCGGGGGCGTCTGCTCCGAAGGACGTAGCAGATGACGTGGAAGATCTAGGTGCAGGCGAATCGTCTCTTGAGCTTGGCAGAGGCGCTATTCGGACCGGACGGGTTTGCGTCTGGCTGACGATCGGTAGTATATACACGATTTGCTTGTACGCGTGGATGAGTGCGATACACCTTCCGGACAGTTTCTGGATTGCCGAGAGCAGGACTACGACCACACTCGACTTGGAGACGCGAGCGGAGCCAGATGCAGACGTCGACGAGGCGGATAGCTAGTGCGAGGTTAGGGGTAATCTCAGCTAGGACACGGACATACGCACCTGCTCTGATACACCCGAAGGGCCGAGCATGTCCAACATCATCTTCTGGAGGAACCAAGGCTGCGTTATGTGAGGGATGACGTCCTTGACCACGACCTTGAGCATGACTTCCCTGACAATAAATCTTTCTGCCTCTGGCGCGTAGTCCTCCGCGGGGAGGCATTCTCTCAGGATGTGGTCGAAAATTTGCCGAAAGTATTCTTCGTCAATCGTACCATCGGAGGAAATCGCCAAGTGCGGTTGCAGTTGGTGAAAGAGCTGTGGCAGCGACAGCGCGCCGCCGGTCGCGTAAGAAGTCGAGGCCTTGGAAGCAGCCTGACGGTAGTCCCTGTAATGCTGGGTGACGAGGGACGGAATGTCGGAAAAGACGAGGAGCGAGAGGTCTGCGTCGAGCACGCGCTGTTCTAGGGAACGAACAACGTGGGTCACGATTGTGGCAATCTGTGGAAGAAACTCTTTGTCATACCTAGTGAGCTTGGCCCACCAGGTGTTTACAAAGGCTCGGAGGACGAGCGCGATCAGGTCATACACTTCGTCGTTGAGTTCGGGTGGGCAGTCGGGGGAGAGGAAGAGCGGGGGTAAATCGGATCCGGGTTGGATGTGAGGAAAGAGGAGACGTCTCGCGAGACTCGCCGGCTGTTGCTGGCGCACGCTGTGGGAGACGGAGGACGCTGCCGAGCGCGTTGAGCGAACGTGCATATTGGCGGTGAGTTCTTTTCTTGGATAGCAGCGGCCGTATAAAACCGACGTTAGTCTAAATTCAAGTGACCCAGCACAACTCTCATGTCTCTCTCACAACTCCATCAAGCACCTGCACGGTTAGCCAGGCTTGCCCGACCCTCATGGCGGCATTTCTCTGCAACAGCGCCCCCAGCCATCGATGTACGCTTCTCTGACTCGCTCATGGGCATGACTCGACTCATTTTCCACCGCAGCCCTCGAAGCTCACCGTGGTGCGCACGGCGAGTCCACGCGAACTGCCTCCTTCCTCAAAACTACTTTTTGGCCGGACCTTTGTCGGTCACTTTTTGTCTTACCTTTTGCGGTGTACTCAGTCTTTCTGCAGTCGGATCATATGCTCAGCATTCCGTGGGATGAAAAAACCGGATGGGGTCCACCTTCTATCAAGCCCTGTGAGCTACTGTGCGGTCATCCGTTCATCCGTCCTTGACGTGCCATATTAGTTTCCGATCTCAATATCACTCCCGCGGCGACCGTTCTGCACTATGCACAAGCGCTTTTCGAGGGCATGAAGGCTTACAGGCACGCGGACGGTACCGTGTCCATGTTCCGACCGGACATGAACATGAAACGGATGAACTCTAGTGCGCAACGCCTGGCACTGCCCGTTTGTCTATTCCGTGGATTGGCTTCTTAAGCTGATAAGATTTGCTTTAGACTTTCAACGGTGATGCCCTCCTGGAATGCATCAAGCAACTGATTTCATTAGAGCGTGATTGGATACCCAAGGAACCAGGCCACAGTCTCTATATCCGTCCTACCATGAGTCAGTCGACCGCTGGCTGTTCCTGCCATGTGTTTACTGACGAGTTTTGCTTCAAGTCGGTACCAACGGAACTCTGGGAGTTCAACCACCGTCGGAAGCCCTCCTATTCGTGATCTGCAGTCCTGCTGGTCCTTATTACCCCCAGGGATTCAAACCCGTGGCCTTGTATGGTACTACTGACGAGGAATACATTCGTGCTGCACCTGGAGGTCCGTTCCTGACCTGGTTGATAGTCGGTGGCTGATTGGGGGTATAGGCACTGGTGCTTACAAGCTGGCAGCCAACTACGCACCTGGTGTCGTGGCTCAGAAAACTGCTGCGAAAGCAGGGTATGTTCAGAATCTCTGGCTCCATGGACCGGAGCACTGGTTAACGGAGGTCGGTACGATGAATTTGTTCGTCGTGTTCAAAGGGGAAGACGGTGGTAAGTGAACACGTCTTGTAAACGAGCGTTGCATCGACACTTGTTTTTGTAGTGACCGAACTCGTGACGCCTCCCCTCCATGGCATGATCCTGCCTGGTGTGACTCGTGATTCGGTGCTCGCTCTCGCACGGAGTCACGCTTCGAGGGACAAGCGTCTCGAGGGGCTCCCCGACCAACTCAAGGTCTCTGAGCGACCTGTGAACATGGGCGAGATTATTGCTGCGAGCAAGGCTGGACGTCTCGTCGAGCTGTTTGGTACGGGGACTGCTGCTGTTGTGACGCCAGTGGAGAAGATTGGATACCTTGGTAGTGATGTGATGATTCCTACCGGTGAGGATGGGATGGGACCGGTTTCGCGACCGCTCTGGAAAGAACTCGTTGGGATTCAAACAGGGGAGATCGAGAGCGAGTGGAATTGCTTAGTCAGCTAGAGGGTGTATTTTGAGTAGACTTGAAATTTGGATCTACTCAAGTCTCAGCGATGCTCTTCGACCCAGCGACTTCATCACATCTCAAGCCTTGGCTCGTTCGCACACTCGGTCCAATGTAATTTTACTAACTTTTACTACTACTCACATTAACCAATTCAATACAGATGCGACGCAGAACCAACAGCCCTCTCCGAATATGTTCTCGCCCTCCTCAAGCACAACCTCCCCGAGCCAGAAATGCGCAAGGAACTCACAGCACAGCTCGAAGAATTCCTCGAGAAAGGTATGCGCCCATTCAACACCTTTTCACCGCTCACCTGCTCCAGAGGGCCCTTCATTTATAGATACATTATTCACCGTCCTAAGAACAAAGTCCTATCTTCCATATACCACCTCCTCACCCCCACATCAGTCCTCCTCGTTCACTGACGCCGGCATCCCAATACCTCTCGACAGCTTGCTATCCAATTCAGAACGCGCACAAAAACGCACTCACCCCGACGACGACCGTGACGCGCTCCACCCCGCAAAAGGCCCTCGGTTGACCGCCGACGGTCAGTTTTCGCGCTACGCAACCGGACAGGACCCTCGTTCGACTGGCCAGTGGGGTCCCAGGAACGACCGGCAAGGACCGGCCAATGGAGCAACTCCCCCCGTGAACGGACAGCGCATTCAGACGTATCAACCACCAGATCAACGGAGAGGCATCTGTCGAGATTACCATAGTGCGTCCCATTTGTCTTGACCCATCTCGTCTCGCTCAATGCCCTCTCTCCCAGACAATGGTTACTGTGCCAGGGGTGCGCTCTGCAAGTACAGCCACGGTGACGACGCCTTCGTTCCCTCGCAGCTCTTTGGACTGGGCGCACCCGGACCTCAAATGCCCTTCCTGCCCATGTTTGCCCCTGGGGCGATGCCTTTTGGTATGATTCCTCCTGGTGTCGCCTACGATCCCCACGAAGCACGTATGGATATGCGACCCGGTGGCAACATCATGAACATCAACGGTCGAACGCCTCCCATTCGTCCTCCTATCATCCGCCGCGCCAAGGAAGACACTTCGCAGTCCGGACGCACTTCAGGAGAGCTCCCTGTCATTCAAGATCTGACACCCCAAGTTCCCGACGACCCCTCCGCCACTGCCTCTAAGCCGCCGCCGCCACTACCACCGCCACCACCACAGGACGGCGCGGGATGGATGCACAATCCAGTACCACTTCCGCAAGTACAAGCCATGGACGTTGACTCGCCCGTGATGCCACAAAATTCCCCTGTTACATCTGGAGGTGCTCGTGGTGGATTTAGAGGCGGTGGAAGAGGGACGTTCGCTGGTGATGCACAGTCGTTCCGTCCAGAGCGTCGGAACGACAAAACCCTCGTCGTCGAGAAGATTCCAGAGGACAAGCTCTCCCTCGATGCTGTAAACAGCTGGTTTAAGCGCTTCGGCACGGTCACAAATGTCGCGATTGATGTTCGCACCGCAAAAGCGCTGGTCAGTTTTGCGGAGCACACCGAAGCCCACGCTGCATGGAAGTCGGAGGACGCCGTCTTTGGCAATCGCTTTGTCAAGGTGTTTTGGCATAGACCGATGGAAGGTCATGGTCAGAAGGGGACGCGCATGTTGGCTGCGTCTGCGCCGTTGGTTGCAAATATCACTGCACGGAACGTCACGCCAGCCACTCCTACAGCAGCAACAGGACCCTCAAGTACAGCCCCTGTTCGTAAGCCAGTAGCCGTGGCTTCTAACGCCGCTGTTGAACTTGCTGCGAAACAAAAACTATTGGAGGAACAAATAGCAGAACAGAAGTCCCTGATGGCATCTTTAGCAACGGCTTCTGGGGAAGAAAAGAAAACGATCATGGCCCGTCTAAGAAAACTTGGTGAAGAGATGAAGCCATCTTCTTCCCCGAGTTCAATACCTGGTGAAGCGTCGTCGCATTCTACGTCTACAACCCAACGACCCGCAAGCTCCGTGGAACATCCTGTCCAGCACCACAAGGAAAGAGAAAGGCTCGACAAGGAGTTGGATCTCCACGCTGTGAGGGATAATGAATCTACCGCAGATTTGCAAGCCAAGCTTGCGAAACTCAAAGAAGAGGTGCGTGTGCGCGCGTTTACTTGATGGACGTGAGCACTTACAGGGTTGCAAGGCTGCAAGTTTGGGGATTCCCGAAGGTGGAGATCATTCTCACGGTGGAGGATCGTATCGTCCTTACAGGGGGCGGGGTCGTGGAGCGCGCGGCACATTCTTCCGGGGAGCCGGGAGAGGTGCTCCGCGCGGTAGCATGAAGCTTGACAACAGACCCAAAAAATTACTCATCAAGGGGGTTCGGGAGGACGCTATTCCGACCCTGCGGGAGTGGTATGAGGTGCGAATGCTCTTTTGATTGTCTTGACGACAACGTATTCAAGTACTTTTCTACTCCAGGCTCCAGGTCAACTCGATTCGGTGGACTCTGTGGGCGGCGACGAGGTGCTCGTTGGTTTCCGGACGAGAGCCGCTGCCGAGCAAGTTCGTGGTTCTTTGCTCTTCCGCTTTTGAAGCACTGACGAGCTATCTAGGCACTCGCCAAGGGCAGTGATATACCATCTGTAGGCGTGGTGCAAGTATCTTGGCATGCGACTCAACAGTCGTTCCCGAGCTCTCAGACGCTCGCCGCTTCGACTTCTCAACCCAATGTAGCAGAGAACGGATCTGAAGTTGCACATCCACCCTCTTCGCCGATCCTACAGGAACGTTCGTCAACGCTTACGCTTCGTCAGGAAGAAGAGATCATTGCAAGCGGTTGGGGCGACGGCGGGGAGGAGGATGACATGGGGTTCCGATGACGGACGGGAATGCGATGTTTGGTTCTCTTTATTTTTTACCCCCTTCTTTATTTTTTGTACTCTCGCATCTCGGGGTCTGTGCAACAACAGTCCAAGGAATTACGGCGGTCAGCTGATCACCCATCATGCGCGCGTCGACGTGAAAAATCCAAGTGAATCATGATCTATCTAGTGACAAGCATGGCATATAGAGCAGGGTCCGTGAGTCCGTGGCGTAGACTAAGATATACAAAAGACAAAGTACAGCGTTAGACTGGAGATTTTACAGCAAGTTTACATTATATGCTACAGATCAAAACAACGTTCGTTTCGTTTCGTTTCGGGAGAGTCGTCACGTCATTGCATAAAGTGTCCTACGTCGCAGGCAACGACCTAAACGTCACGGGTACGGGTACCCGTTGAGTACACCCAATTGGTGCCGAGATTACCCTTCGAATGTCGTCTGGATCGATCTTCGGGGGGCTCAGGGCCACACCCGGGTAGAACGAGACCGGCGACTCGCACAAGGGCTCGCCTAAAAGGGGGTTCGCGCCCGGTTCGACCGACTGGTGCGCGTGGAAGTGGAAGTGGACCTGGAAAGGCGCAGCGCCACGAGCCTGAGCCTGAGCCGGAGACCGCCGCTGACTGCCACCCCTGGTCGAGGAGAGGGGAACAGGAAAGGAAGGCCCAGACGCATCAATACCCCGTTCGTGCACCTTGATGGTGGTGGTGCCCCGCGCTGACTCGGACGGTTCAGCGGCGGTGGCGGCAGGAACGGCAGGAGCGGGAGCGGGAACAACATCATCATCAAAGGGACGGGGGAGTGAAAGGTTGGACAGGGTCGACAAGCTTCCGGTCGATGGGGTCTTCGGGCTCGTCGTCGACGACGCCAGCACGACTTGTTCGTAAGAGCTTGCCGAGTCCTGTCTGCGTCCTCGACGGCGAGGAGCCTCTACGTCGTCTGCCGTGGGCGAATAGTTGCTCCGCAGTATACGCGGGCCATATTCGTCGAGACTTGGGAGAGGAGGGTGGTAACGTCGGATGATGGAACGAGGCAAGTCAGAGTCGATCACCATCGGGGCTGTGTAATGGAATGTCTCCTCTTCTAGCTCTCGTCTGGGAGACATGATGAGGAGTGGTGTGAATTCTCTGTCCCGTTGTGGCATAAGCAGACGGGGACGTATCCGCCGCCTAGATGACGAAGTACTAGACTCCGCAACGTCCGAGGACGAATGGGCATCCCGAGTGGTATCCGAGTTGTCTGGGTGCGGTGAGAGACTTTTTCGTTTGCGTGACTCGGGGGCCTCGGGCCTGAATGGCTGGGAGCCAGTGGGAAGCCTGTCCCTATATTGCAAAGGTGCCAGCCCGTGATCATCCATATGTATGTCTCCTTCCTCCACTGAATGGTTCGTGGGCCCGGAGAACCGTGGTGACTCTAATGGAAAAGGAGCTTTCGAACCAGCGAATGGATGGCCAGAAAGATCGGAAGAGGAGCTCGTTTGGACAGGTTGCACATGGGAATCAGATACACCGTCTTGAACGTCGATCTCCATCTCGGACGTAGATTCTGGACTTTTCTAGAGAACGCCAGGGGGGGGACTCTTTGAGGACGGACGGCACTTTGTCAATAGCAGGATGAAGAAGACTCACGGGACCATCGAGATCCATTGAAACGATCGTGTTGCCGACGAACAAAAAAAAAAAAAAGGTTGTGCTGCGAAAGAGAAGTGGGGGGTTTGATGGTCAATGGATGGCGGCACTTGTCCCTTTTATGAACCAGAAGATGAAGACTCGCGTAGTAGCTGCCCCTGCCAGGAAGTTTTGTCATGGCGTTCACATCGTCCGCGAGACAAAAAAAACAATGGAGTGTATATCGAGATTCGAGAAGGTTGCGAGAAGGAAGCAATATCACGATTCATGGACCCACAGGGACCTACACCGCAACCCGAATACAATAGGACGCTATCAGTTTCAGTATCTGCAGGGTGAAGGGAAACTGACACGTCGTGGTTGCAATTGGCAGTCCCAAGCAAGCCCTTGTTCTCTCCCAAGACCGTGGAAACTCAGCGACGGTTCACGTTACGGCCATAACTAGGTTCAGCTCAAAGTCCGTGATCGCGCGAACAAGTTACGTCTAAGCCAAGTTAGAGCACCTTGCGCCATATCATGATGGTTCCCAAGGAGCTGGGGTCATGCAGCCATGCCAATTCAGTATAACAAAAGATGGTCTGCTGGTAAGCACTCCGAGTCGCACTGGCAGCTCACGAGAACGGTTACCTAGATGCTCTCCTCACGGTACCGTTGGCAGACGGGAAGTTCCGGAGTCCGTGTGTGGTGATCCCAAGGTTCTGGGCCCCAGTGGTTGGTCGAGGCAAGCTACTCTCACCCTCTGACCGCCACCGATGACAGCCCGGCAGCACGAGCTCTCTTCACTGACCCTTTCCCGCGCGACACCAGCGCAAGTCCTCGAGTACCGCAGGAGGAATTGTTCTCAGTGGGCAGACACGCTCACCCAGGACCAATACCTGGAGCGCTACAATCAGATGGATGCTATGGAACATGCTACCAATGAGAAAATGACGACTTGGTATCCATCTTGTCCGATCAATGCGCAATACCTTGTTCTGATCATGGCTGATGAAATGCAGGGTTCTCGTATCAAGAGAAAATCTAGAGACACTCGATTTCGCGAGTGCTTGTGAAACGTTTGTACCACTGATCATACTCGGGATATTGACCTACTAAAACACACGTCTAGATACAAACGAAAGGGGCTCGTTCGATACGAGTCAAGGGAAGTGCAAGAAGTTGCTTGCAACATAGTAGCACATGTGTTCACACCGCCTGACAAGCGAGGAAAGGGGTACGCATCCCACATGATGCGCTTAATGCACTGGGTCTCCACGAAGCGAACCTCCGAGCACAACAAATTCCCAGTAGAATGGGGTGCTCCGCCTCGCGAGGTTGAAGAAGCTGGTGACGAACTCTTTTCCGTCCTGTACAGTGGCGTAGGGAGCAAGTTCTACAAGGAGACTGGCCCTGAGATCGAGAAATCTGGCGGATGGGAGACAAGGCACCCCATTTCCACCACCTGGGAGATCTCAGAGCAGGGAGAAGTCGAACAGGAGACCTCAGATAACACATGGAAGTGGCTCAAGTATGGCGACCTGAATGCTCTTTGGGAGAAAGATGTTCAGCATATCCGACGCACGATGGAGGAGTTGCCCATGTCACACCCGCATTATCACTCCAAGAGACCGACGGCGTTTGTGACATGCCTTTCCGACGAGGGCGTCGGATCCTATTCCATCTTCCACTCCATGTTTGCCCTCGACCGTGACGATGTCGTGTCCATGGACGTTTGGGGCTTGGAAAAGACGACGGATCACCCTGACCAGTCAACATATGCCACATGGACGATTGACACGCCGATGACTCTTCCCCCAGTGCTCATCATCACTAGATTGAGCGCATCTGAAACAGATTTTCCAGCGCTCATCATCAAGATCCAGCAATTTGCGAGAAAGGTCGGTGTGAGGACAGTGGAAGCATGGAATATATGCCCGAATCTCTTGGGAGCGGTGGAAAAGACAGGGGGGAAGACATCTGCAAGGGAGAGACGCCTGCCTGGTTTGAAGTGGTACGGTGAAGGAGAATCCGCGACCATAGAATGGGTTTTCAATGAGAGGTATTTTGAATATTCTTTGCAAATAAGGGTTGCTAGTGACACTATCTCTAGATTTTCTTGGTGCTAACGGGGGGAATATAACTGCTCTATAAATTTCGGAGTGTAACTCGACGTCGAGTTACAGGTCATGATCAGATGAGTTGATAAGTTGCCCAAGGTCAACTGAAGCTAGGCATCCGGTGTGTGACATCAAACCATCTTTATTCCTATACAAACACATATGTCTTATCATTGGCAGGACCATGCGGTGTAGTTTTCGTCACGTTCACCTCGTTTATAGCTACGGGCCTCTACTCTGTCCCTGCTGAGTTCCGCCGTGGATCACTTGACGAACTAAAATAAATGACGTGAGATCTGGGAGATGTCGTTGTTAGGTACTAGCGCCCGCGAACGGGGAGGGAAGAAATATGACCTTGTCGGAATAGGTGGAAGGAAATAGTTTCTGATGCTTGTGCAATTCGGAACAAGGTTCGGAACGTTGTTAAAGTCAGTTCCGCGCCACAGGTTTCTTGCAGGCGTTAGTGTCTTATTTTGGAACATGGTCCAGCTGCAGCCATATGGGACCGTACCCTGCTGGGAAGGAGACGTGTCAAGAATATCTAAAATTGTGACAGTTCGCCCGTCTGATAAATGTCATATGCACGATTAGTCTCTCGTTATCCCTCTTTCACCTGCGATGATATCCTCAGAGCTCGCCTCGCTCACTCTTTTTCGCGCTACACCAGCTCAAGTGATCGAGACACGAAAGCGAACGTGGCCAGAATGGGGAGGATTACTCACACAAGAGCAGTATCTCGACCGTGATGCCCAAATGGACGTCATGGAGCATGCGGTCGATTCGCGTTTTATAACATGGTACGGCCATTCGAATCTCAATGGCAACTCAGCAAGTCTCATTTCAGATGACTCTAGGGTATTGGCACCTAGGGATGACCCGCAAACTCTCGACTTTATGTGTGCTTGTGAGACGTGAGTGCAATCTCCTTGATTGGAAATTACCCGAGATTCGATGTCAACCGACAGGTATAAACGACGCGGGCTTGTCCGATACCCAGATTCAACAGAGGTGCAGGAGGTTACATGCTATGGGGTTGCGTGTGTGTTCACCCCACCGCACAAACGAGGGAAAGGATACGCCTCTCACATGATGCGCCTCCTGCACTGGGTCACTTCTGGAAGGACGACGGAGTACAACTTACCTCAGTTCCCGCTCCAATGGGGAGCTCCGCCTCTTGAGGTGGCGGAAGCTGGAAACGGGCTGTTTTCCATCCTTTATAGCGAGCTCGGAGAAGAATTCTACAAGCGAACCGGTCCAGGGATGGATAACGCTGGTGGATGGGAGATAAGAAGTCCTACCTCTACTATCTGGAACATCCCTCAGAAAGCAGTGGTCGACCAGCGCGGCACCGATAGCGAGTGGACTTGGCTTAAACATGGAGACCTCGACGCTTTTTGGGAAAAAGATGTCCAGTTAATCCGGCGCACGATGGAAAATATACCCCAGTCAAGCCCGGACTATCACACTGAGAGACCCAAGGCGTTTGTATCATACCTACCTGATGCAGGCGTTGGGTCTTTCCACATCTTCCGTTCCATGTTCGCCGCAGACAACATCGTGTCCATGGACATCTGGGGTGTCGAGAAGAAAACGACAGACAGCGACCAGCCGACTTTCGCAACATGGTCCATCGACGTCCGGCCATTACCTCCAACCCTGATCGTCACCCGACTTAGCGCAACAGAATCAGAATTTCCGGGACTTCTTCATCGCATCCAAGATGCCGCTAGGCAGAGTGGCATCGGCAAGATGGAAATATGGAACGTACCCAAGAATTTACTCAATGTTGCCACAGCGACAGGGGGTCAAACATTCGACAAAAAAGAGCATATGTCTGCGATCAAGTGGTATGGCAGAGGTGTGACGGCAGATATCGAATGGGTCCTAAACGAGAAGTAAGCTCGTTTTCAACGGAACGGAAAAAATTAACTGACTCTCTCTATTAAAAGATTTTGCTGGTGTTGAAGTTCGGCATAGCAGGATGCATGATTGCGTAGAAAGGGGAGCAACGTGCTTGATCGAAATTATATAAATGGGCTCGGCGGCCTGACAATATCTCACTTCCAACATGGCAAATGTAGTTTGGACCTTCAGAAGTCTGAAAGGTACCGTCAAATAGCTTCTGGAATTCAGAGGAAGGAGGAGAACGATACTCCTCAATTGACTCTGGATGTCATACGACAATTTGAAGCTGGCATCGCTGCGAGATTGCTCCACTACCTATGAACAAAGCATCTAATGCCTTTTTCTAGCGGGATACGATGATACTACTCTGATAGCGACGGGCCCCATAATTGTGTGCAAAAAGGTATAGAAATGTTACTTACATAAATGTTTTACAGGATGTAATCCCGGGGGTATCATTAATCAGCGTCAGTACTAAGTCCGGACCATCACGGTCGCACGAGATGTTGTGCACCGCGTAGTCCGGCCGCGAACATCATCGGAGTGTTCCGAGGTTTCGTCTGCAGATCGAGTTCTTTGGACGTCGCTCCGTGTGCTACGAGGAGAGTAGCGGGCGGAGCGCTTTGCGCTCTCCGGCCCGGGAGGTGAGCCCGAGTTGCCGTGTATGAGAACGCCTCGCAGGTGCGTGTACCCGAAAGTTGGGATTGCGCGCTCCGGAGGAGGGCGTGATGGGTGCGCTGAAACGGGCTCGGACGAGCACATTGCAAGGCGGATGAGCAACGTGGAGGCTCGCTTGTCTGCGCCACTTACACACCGCGCCTTTTAGCAACCTGAATACTTATGTAAGTTATGCCCCTATTTCATGTTACGTACCCGCGTTAACGTCGTTTTCGAAATAACAACCCTTTTAGTAGCCCCTTCCCCTTCCATGAACGCAAGGCCCGTGTCTGAAACGCTTGTCTGCTAGTCGGTGCTAGCCCATGCGCTTCCAATTAAAGTGGAACATCAGCTTTCGAGACTAGTACTTCAAGTTCCTGAAAAGCTCATCTCGAGGAAAAGGCAAAGATGACTCGGAAGACGGTTCTTCTCGACAGCCGACAGAAGCGCTGGGAAGTTCCTAGCACGTGGTGGCTTATTGTTCATATCAAGCACTGGAAGTTCGCCCGTTCTGATAAATGTCATATGCACGATTAGCCTCTCGTTATCCCTCTTTCACCTGCGATGATATCCTCAGAACTCGCCTCGCTCACTCTTTTTCGCGCTACACCAGCTCAAGTGATTGAGACACGCAAGCGAACGTGGCTAGAATGGGGAGGGTTACTCACAGAGGAGCAGTATCTCGAACGTGCTGCCCAAATAGATAATATGGAGCATGCGGCCGACTCACATGGGATAACTTGGTACGACCATTCGAATCTTAATGGCGACTCAGCGAGTCTCATTTCCGATGACTCTAGGGTATTGGCACCTAGGGATAACCCACAAACCCTGGACTTTATGTGTGCTTGCGAGACGTGAGTGCAGTGCAATTTGGAAGTTACCGAGATTTGATGTCAACTGACAGGTACAAACGACGCGGGCTTGTCCGATACCCAGATTCAACAGAGGTGCAAGAAGTTACATGCTATGGGGTTGTGTCTGTGTTTACCCCAGTGCAC
Organism: Leccinum rimulosum; assembly: GCA_038091395.1. NCBI lineage: Eukaryota > Fungi > Basidiomycota > Agaricomycetes > Boletales > Boletaceae > Leccinum > Leccinum rimulosum. The sequence goes on from JBBPOJ010000689.1 coordinate 15,866, forward strand.
AAACGAAGGAAAGGATACGCCTCTCATATGATGCGCCTCCTGCACTGGGTCACTTCTGGAAGGACGACGGAGTACAACTTACCTCAGTTCCCGCTCCAATGGGGAGCTCCGCCTCCTGAGGTGGCGGAAGCTGGGCTATTTTCCATCCTTACTAGTGGCATCGGAGATGAGTTTTACAAGCGAACCGGTCCAGGGATGGATAACGCTGGTGGATGGGAGACAAGAAGTCCTATCTCTACTATTTGGATCATCTCTCAGAAAGCAGTGGTCCAGCAACGGGGCACCGACAGCGAGTGGACATGGCTTAAGCAAGGAGACCTCGATGCTTTTTGGAAAAGGGACGTCCAGTTAATCCGACGCAGGATAGAGAATTCACCCCAGTCAAGAGCGGACTATCACACTGAGAGGCCCAAGGCATTTGTATCATACTTACCTGATGCAGGTGTTGGGTCTTCCCACAACATCGTGTCCATGGGCATCTGGGGTGTCGAGAAGAAAATGACAGACAGCGATCAGCCGACTTTCGCAACGTGGTCCATCGACGTGCAGCCATCACCTCCAACCCTGATCGTCACCCGAGTTAGCGCAACAGAATCAGAATTCCCGGACCTTCTGCATCGCATCCAAGATGCGGCTAGGCAGAGTGGCATCGGCAAAATGGAAATATGGAACATACCCAAGCATTTGCTCGATGTTGCTGCAGCGACAGGGGGGCAAACATTCGAAAGGAAAGAATATCTTCCTGCGATCAAGTGGTATGGCAGAGGTATGACGGCAGATATCGAATGGGTTCTGAACGAGAAGTAAGCTCGTTTTGAACGCCGGAACCGGGCAAGTTACTGACAACCAATTTGCAAAACTTGATGACACAGGAAAGTGCGGGTAAGATAGAAAGGTGGAAATATCATATCTTTGTGCTTGCACCTTGCAGTTCGGATACGGGCGGTGTGACCAGCACAGTACTCATGACTCTCGCACTTGGCATTTCACTACATCCTGTGAATTTCAGAGGAAGAATGTGGCACATATATTCGGATACCCTGCTAAATTGTTGTTTGATTGCTCTACTTCTTATGAACGAAGTACCTAATGCCTTTGTCTAGGAGGATACGATGATGCTACACTGTGATATATGTAATAGCGACGGGACATGAAAGTATCTATCTAAATTATTTAACTCAGTGTGTGCGAAAAGGTATAAAATTTTAAATGTTAACAAAGAGAAGGACTGGGTATAATCCCCAAGAGGTCTGGTGGCCCATCACGATCGCGCGAAATGGGTCCAGCCTCGTTTTAATTGCTGTGCACCGCGGTCAAGCTCAAAGTCGTCGAGTCCTTGAAAAGCTTACCTCGAAGAAGACAAACATGAGGACGGTGTTTGGTCCTAGCCGCATGAAGGCTGGTGTCCAACCTTTAAACACGAACATAGGACCTTCCTCCCGGAGCGACTGCAAAAGAACTTGCGCAGAGCTAGCCTTCCCCGACTTGAAAGTTGACGTTAGTGAGCAAATGTGCACGGACAAGATACCTCACCGAACCCATTATTCTCGTCCTTATGACATCGATAGGTGAGCAAACAGCTTTGAAGTGGAGTGAACATGGAATACACGTGTCGAGGACAACGAACGAACTTGTACCACATGTTCCCGCGGCTAAACTAGCCACGACGTGCAAGGCGAAGCCGTCGTGAAACTGATAGTCAACCATGGGTATTCGATGACGAAGTAGGGTTGTCTTGAAAAAGTCATAACTGTAATTTACTTTAGGAAGCGCGTCCAAGCGATCCACAGGAATAACTGAGTTGACTCACGATCCCACCTGTGATGTCTATCCAAAGACAAATGTCACGCGGTGAATTTAGAGACAGAGAAGGCTTACATTCATCAAAGCTGCGCGTGTCTTGAGATGAGATGTATATATTCAATAATTGGATCACTCATTCATGAAATGCATGCTTACCGTGTTGGTTCCGAGTCCTCTGCCCAGGCCTTTGATGCCCTCATTTCGTACAAGGCTTATAAAGCCAGTGAGAGCGTTACGGTATCCATATTGCTTTTCTGGAGGCCTTAGCGAATCACTGGTCATGCGCACGAGCAGGACGTCAGCAGGATTCCCCGCAATGCCTCCCAATGCGCCAGCAACACTAGCGGCCAGGAGGAGTTTGACAACAGATGGCTTTCTATTGTCAGACATACGTCGTTTCATCTCCTCGTAGCTTCCAATGCGGACAAGCGAATATGTCATCTGTCGCAGCAGTGATGCGGAAAGACCCGTGTAAATACTGCGCAGGCCATTCTCTGACAACGAGGTCCGGATCGTTGCAAGCATGGATGATCGCGGCAGAGATGGACCGAGAGTTTGCATACGGCTGTGTGGATTTTAGCCATGCTCCCTCGGCGAAATTAGTATCTCCTACACTTTCGTCAAGTCTAGGGGATGCGTAAAGCACGCCGCCACTAGAGCAAAGAATGTGAGACAAGGCAAGAGGTCTCCAGTGGGTACTACATACTGGAAGCAGCAACGCCTGTAATCGAGCGCGTCAGTCGAACGACATAAACGATGAACATTAAGCTTACCGCCAAGCCTGGGTAAAACCGCACTCAGTAAGAGTTTTAGAGTAGTATTCGGGGATTCTCACCAGAATGGATATGTGGACATTTTGTGTCTGGTTTCTTCCTCATACACCAGCCTTTATACCGAGTGTTCGAATTACAGCAAATACAGCTCCACACGTGGGGTCAGGGTTGTTTCCACTGTCTGTAGGGTTTCGGGAGGGCAAAAGGCCACAGGATGGTGAGGCTGAAACTGCCTGATTACCACAATATATTCCAGCCTGGGGCTGCTTCGAGATGCGCTCTAAAAGCCTCAATGAACAAGTTTGATGGAAGGGTGAGTGTGGATATGCCAGCGCACCAAACTTTTTGGGGCAGTGGGTACGTAACGCGTCCAGAAAAAAAAAAGAAAAACATGAAATGTAGACGCACTTATTACAAGTCACATCCGAACAACATTCGGTGAACGGGCAGCATCTTAACGACTCCTTCGCAAGTCTTTACAACGTCCGTCGCTCACGGAGTATTTGAGAGGTCCGTGCGCACGTGAGCCGGCGAACCAATTTATTAGTCAGCAACCAGCCAAACCTCACCTCACAAAATTACCCCCTTCGACATCAACCATAGTCTGCCTTTTGCTTTCAACCTACATTCTCCGTAATCTCAACAACAATGTCGCACGAAAACGAAGAACTAGTCAACTACGAGGATGAAGACGACGTCATTCCCAACGGCGCTGCCGTGCCCACGAACGGTGTCCCTGCCTCGGCTGCGGCTGATGGCGACGTCGAAAAAGACAAGAAAAACTTCTCAGGCATACATTCGACCGGCTTCAGGTCTGCTCATGTCTTTGTTTATCACCCCTCGTCACCTGACTCTTTTCGTCAGGGATTTCTTGCTGAAACCTGAATTGCTGCGAGCAATCAGTGATCTGGGTTTTGAACATCCTTCAGAAGGTAGTCCTATTGCACTTTGAAGCGCACTATCTTTAAACATACTCTTATCTTTCGTAGTTCAACAAGAATGTATTCCCCAAGCCGTCCTGGGAATGGACGTCCTTTGTCAGGCGAAGTCGGGGCACGGCAAGACTGCGGTCTTTGTGCTTGCCACACTGCAACAACTGGAACCGGTCAACGGCGAGGTTTCCGTGATTGTGTTATGCCATACCCGTGAACTCGCTTTTCAAATCAAGAACGAGTACACGCGGTTTGCAAAGTACATGCCCGATGTACGGGTACACACCTTTTTTGGCGGCACCCCCGTCCAAAAGGATGCGGAAATTCTTCGTGACAAGACCCGCTGCCCACATATCGTTGTGGCGACTCCTGGTCGCCTGAATGCCCTCACTCGCGACAAGATTCTGGATGCCAAGAACGTCAAACACTTCACGTTGGACGAGTGCGACAAAATGCTAGAGCAGCTCGGTTAGTCTCCGCCCCTTCAGTTTCGGCTGCCAGTCTTGGAATGCTGCGCTATTAAACAAATTGCACCCATCACACCGGTCTCCGCCACCGGTTAACGAAGTTCTTGTCGCCATACTCAATGTCACACTGCCAATGTGGGCGCCACTTGGAATTGGTGTTGAAGCATGGTCATGGGTTCATCGTTGGGTTGCTGAGTTGCTGAGAGCGTTACTTGATGAAGAACATCACGGATCCGCTTCCGATTTCCTGCTCTCGCTGCAGGCGAAAGTTTTACATGGGCTTACTCGCAATTCTTCGCTGCGCTTGCGCTTCCTTCCGTGTTCTTGTTTCTTCTTTTCTCGCTCGACCCGCAATTCAAACGCAATCTAACGCTATTCTCCGCCCTTTACTACGTAGACATGCGTAGGGATGTCCAGGAAATCTTCCGTGCCACTCCCCACCACAAGCAAGTCATGATGTTCAGCGCCACATTATCAAAGGAAATCCGCATTACTTGCAAGAAGTTTATGGCCAATGTGAGTCTTTTTATTCAGCATTGAAAGATATGCACTGATATCGTGATAGCCACTTGAAATCTTCGTCGACGACGAGACAAAATTGACGTTGCATGGTTTGCAACAACATTATGTCAAACTGGAGGAGAATGCCAAAAACAGGAAACTCAATGACTTGCTTGATACCCTGGAGTTCAATCAGGTAAGCAACGTATCGAGCATCGCAAACTGTACTCATCTGGTGTTAGGTCGTCATCTTTGTCAAGTCTGTTGCACGAGCGATTGAATTGGACAAACTGCTGGTTTCATGCAATTTCCCGAGCATCAGCATCCATTCTGGTCTTGCGCAAGAAGAGCGGTAGGCTCACAACATCCTTTTTAGTGTGGTGTACACTGCTGACTCGACGAAAGTATCAAACGCTACACCGCCTTCAAGGCATTTGAAAAACGAATACTGGTGGCTACCGATATCTTTGGCCGTGGTATTGATGTCGAACGTGTCAACATTGTTGTCAATTACGACTGTCCTCCTGACGCGGACAGCTACCTTCACCGTGTCGGGCGTGCTGGGCGATTTGGTACCAAGGGTCTTGCCATTACATTTGTGTCGAGCGAGAGTGATCAGCAGGTGATGGCCGCCATTCAATCTCGGTTCGAAGTTGCGGTGCCTGAGTTGCCGGAACACATTGACCCTGCCAGCTATAGTAAGTTGGTTTGTTGCACACTCGACCTGCATACTCATGTGTTGTTTTCAGTGACATCTTAATCGAATTCGTGCTGTCGTTATATGTTCGCCGATTTTCTACTCTGTATTTCGTAGAGTTAGTCGAGTCGTGACTAGTCGCCTACTTTCGCATCCTGACTCCCAATGAGACTCTGTATAGCTTGTCGTCTTTTAGGATTCACCAATCTTGCATGAAGCCTGTGTGTCCCCTAGGAAATCTCTCGAATGAAGAGTCCCGTTCAAGGCATTCATTGGAGTAAGTATCTATAATAGTTGGTTTTAGTTATAGCGGTGTGCAGAAGAAATGAGATTGTGAGAAGTAGGAATGCATGACCATTAATACGCTACAAGTAAAGAATGTGCTCTCAGTCTTTGGAACCGCGGCTGGGGCCTGGCTGGAAGTCTCATGAAGCACTGGCTAAAATACTTGAGGAGCACAGAGATGTCAATCGGCCACCATCTCCCCTCTATGTGAGCATAAGTGCACTGAGATCGCGCCAGAGAAATCCTAGATGCCATCGAAGAACTACTCCAATCTTTTTCTTGACGAGGTCCACACTTCGCTTCAAATTGGTTTGCTATTGAACGCCAGATCGAGATCTCGACATCGGCACTTTCTCGAAATCTTATCGATGCTGGACTCACCGAAAAATGCTTCAGAAACTTGCTTCCCAGCGGGACGAGGTTCGACGTGAGGAATTCAAGCAGAAATTGGCACTTTTTCAGTGGAGGCTTAGCATCGATCACGGAGGAATTTTCAGCACGGGCAAAGGAGTGTGACATATGATGTGAATATCTGGACTTGGAGATCGCAGGTGCTGGACTGCGAGTTGCGAGCGTGATGCACAATAGGCTATTAGTCGAAAAGGCATACCTTCAAATCAGCGTCTGCC
>JBBPOJ010000690.1:0-21941 GCA_038091395.1 Leccinum rimulosum
AATAAAACATATCTATTTCGGAAATCAGACATATTCACATTTGGTAATGTTCCCAGGCGAGAGGCGGGAGGCGGGAGGGCGGGCAGTATCCATGGGTATTATTATTATTACTAAAAAGAAGCGCCAGGCGAGGCTCATCTGGCACCTCATATGAGGCTCTCGAATGGATTCAGACTATTTTAGAAGCATGAGGCCCGACACCTCAGAGGTTAGATACCTGTAACATCGGAAGTGGGCCTTTTAGGTATCTATTGGTGCCGAAGAGGCGCTGCCTTAGGTGCAGCGGGGCGGGGTCATTTGTCAAATGTTCAGCGTGTGAAGCTTCAGTGCGGGATGTATTTAGTGTCGCATTCGAAGTTCCACTTTCGGTCGACAGCTGTAGGACAATTGAATGTTCATTATTACAATGCTGCCTGCGGTATGCTACAATGGATGGGAATACTTACAAAAGAAAAAGACCGCGGGTATCCAAAGGTAAGAATGCGTCGTGTGACTCCGACTCGTCATCAACTTGAGGCCTGTACCTTTCCTGTACGCCTGTTGATCCGGAAAAACATGCCTGCAAACAAGAGCAAGACCTGTCGTCACACCCACCATCAGTCTCGGTTTGCGCCAAAATACGGAGTTGGAGTGATGAGAGGACAGGGGAATGGAAGTACGTTGAAGGCAAAGAACCCAAGAACGATAAATAAATCCTTCCAGTGGTTTCCATATGAGATATTGAACGATGCCTGCAAAATTTCGTTTGACGATCGCACGGGGCAGAAGTGGTACTGCGCGGTCGCATCCGGGTTGGCGAGATAACCGCCCGTGAAGAAAAGGAACAGGTTCATGTAGGTACCACAGCTCATCCCTGAGGGTGGTTCCAAGGTGACGAGCTCAGTAGATGTGCAGGTTATAAGCTAGTCACCAGCAACTAGGATGCGGGAAGAGTGTTCGTCGGTGTGGTCCTGACACAGAGAAAGTGGGGACATTCACCTTGACCATATATTTCATCAACTGAGTCCAAAACGGCTAACAATAATATCGGTTAAATATCCCCTCGATCGCCGAATAACTTCAGTTCCCGCCTTTCGGATCAGTTACTGAGCGGGTTCACTCAGAGAAGGCTGCACTCCGCCCAAGAAAGGGCCGGCGTCACTGGCATCAACCTACTCACTGGCAGATCGAATATGGTGCAACATCCCGGATTTCCACTGGCAGCATCGCAGTGTTCATCCCTCGCGTACGTCTCGACGCATCCTGATCCAGAATAGTTACCGGTATTCTGATTATCAGGCCACAATAATCAGTGGATCTTCAACAATGACGGACGGCGACTCGATTACTTAGTACTTACAGCAGTTACATCCACTTGCCCTGGCAATTGATAGCTCTGGCAGCACAAGAAAATGTAGTCCGAGTCGTCTCTAGATGAGAGGACTGCTGCGAGTGAGCCGACCATGGCGAAGAGTGCGATCAAGATTGGGGTAACGCGAATGAACATTAGAGGAAGAACTGTCTGGGAAACGTGGCTCTGACAAATATGATAGACGCGGTGAGCAGACCTCTTTATGGTGCTCGTCTTGCCTAAAACCTGCGGGACGGTCATGGTAGCCAATGGTAACCAACAGTAGTAGCCGGTGGTAGTTGACCACAACTTTAACCCATCCTCTGATAGAAGGTTTAGGTGCATATGGGTAATATGAAGCCTCGGTATCAGCGCTAAGGTTACGGACGGATCTCATAATGATATTGGCGTATGATACATAAATCTGACAATAAGGCCCAACGGCCGGGGTATGCTGTATAGGGGGAAAATGTAGCTGAGAATGTCATACTATAATTTGTCCACCGAATTCGTAGTTTACTACCTGACAAGGTGGTTCCTAATGGGTATGGGTATGGGTATAGCAGGAGTCGATGTACTGCTGATATAGAAGACCCACTTTCCACTCATTTCATCAACTGAGTCCAAAGCGGCTAAAAGTACTATCCCCTCGATCGCCGACTCGGAGCAACTTCAGTTCCCGCCTTTCGGATCAGTCACTGAGCGGGTTCACTCAGAGAAGGCTGCACCCGGTCGCCTTGCCGTTGCCATGCTGGAAATTGAGTCAGATCGTCTCATTCAAGAAAAAGGCAAGCCGGTGCAATCAATCTACTCACTGTGAATGTGGTACAGCATCCCGGCGTGCCAGCACCAGTATCGCAGTGTTCATCCCTCGCGTACGTCTCAACGCACCCTTGTCCAGAATAGCTATAGGTATTATCGGGAGACTGAGGATCATTGATCTACGATGATCAGTGGATCTTTCAACAACGACTCGGACGGACGGCGACTCGATTAGTACTTACTACTTTACTGTAGCTCTTGCAGCACAAGAAAGTGCAGTCGTCTCTAGATGAGAGGACTGCTGCGAGTGCGCCGACCGTAGCGAACAGTGTGATCAAGACCGGCGTAAGGCGAATGAACATCCTTGGAATAGGGAGCCCGGAGAACCGTTTGGGAAACGTGGCTCTCTGACAGATATGATGGTGTTAGCCCTTTTAATGGTGTCCGTCAACCTAACCTGATCAGCACTGTGGAACGGTCGTAGCCAATGGTAACCGATAGTAGCTGATGAGGTAGTTGACCACGATCAATCCTCTGATAGAAGTTTTAGGTGCATATGGGTTATATGAAGCCTCGGTATCAGCCCCTAGGTTACGGTCGGATCACGCTGACGGCTCATACACAACGATGTTGCGTCTGATCGATCTATGTATCAAAAAAAAAATTGAAACCGGATTGTTACAGATTTCAACGACACCCCAACTTGAACTTCAACCAAGTGACTTAACATAAATGCCCTTACCAGGTGACTGTACCACCGTTGCCGTCTCGCATTCCATGAAAGGGGACCGGAGATGGCCAAAAACGCGCGAGAAAAGGGCAATGAGAAAGCTGAACGGGCGGCAATCGGATTTTGATGGTGTCCAGTGAGGATGTGGAGGGCATATATGTATTGAGAAGAAGGCAGCGCTGTCGGGTCAGATCTGCAGGTGCACACGGCGGAGCATACCTTACAGTACAGGTCCAAGTTCCTACTCGTCGAAGTGGTGGTCAAGGTAGATGAACATCGGGCAAGTGCGTACCAGTCGAAACATCGTACAAGCCTACTTCATCAATGTTCAAATTCCCAATGCAGTCACACTGACAATCCTTATGTCGAAATTTTAGAAAAAACGGCGACCATGCAGGCCTCAGGAGTCGGTCGAGGATGGCCGTATGGGTATGGGTATAAGGCAGGAGTCGATGTACTGCTGATATAGAAAACCCACTTTCCGCTCATTTCATCAACCGAGTCCAAAGCGGCTAAAAGTACTATCCCCTCGATCGCCGACTCGGAGCAACTTCAGTTTCCGCCTTTCGGATCAATCACTGAGCGTGTTCACTCAGTAAAGGCTACACTCCACCCCCGAGCCGGAATCTGCGCCAGGCTGTACATTTTCCGCGAGTCAGATCGTTTCATACAAGAATTAGAAAGGGCCGGCGTCACTGGCATCAATCTACTCACTGAAAGATCGAATACGTAGCAACATCCTGGCTTTCCACTGGTACAGTGTTCATCCCTCGCGTACGTCTCGACGCATCCTGTTCCATAATAGTTACCGGTATTCTGATCATCGGTCCACAATAATCAGTGGATCCTTCAACAATGACGGACGGCGACTCCATTACTTACACCATCTGTCAATTGATAGCTCTGGCAGCACAAGAAAGTGCAGTCCGAGTAGTCTCTAGATGAGAGGACTGCTGCGAGTGAGCCGACCGTGGCGAACAGTGCGATCAAGATTGGGGTAACGCGAATGAACATTGTTGAAAGAGGAAGAACTGTCTGGGAAACGTGGCTCTGACAGATATAACAGACGCGGTGAGCAGCCCTTTTATTGGTGCCCGTCTTGCCTGAAACCTGCGGGACGGTCGTAGACAATGGTAACCGATAGTAGTACTAGCCGGTGGTGGTTGACCACAACTATGACATCTTCTGATAGAAGTTTTAGGTGCATATGGGTTATGAAGCCTCGGGTTCGACTGTATCAGCGCCTAGGTTACGGTCGGATCTTGCTGATGGCGGTTCATAATGATATTGGCATCTGCCAGTGATCTGTCAAAAAATGTAACCGGATTGTAACATGTTTCAACGGCGCTTCAAAGCTTTAACTTCAACCAAGTGACTTATTATAACATGAATGCTCTTGTTCCATCGTTTCTGTCTCGCGTTCCATGAAAGGGGACCGGCGTTGTCTACGCGCGAGAAAGGTGCAACGAGAAAGCCGAACGGGCGACCATCGGATTTGGATGGCGTCCAGTGAGGACGCGGAGGGCATATATGTGTAGAGAAGATGGCAGCGCTGTCGGGTCGGATCTGCAGGTGCACACGGAGCATACCTTACAGTACAAAACTCTGGCCGAATCGACGATGTCCCATCCAAGCTCCTACTGGAGTAGTCAAGGTAGATGAACATCGGGCATGTGCGCACCAGTCGAAACATTGTACACGGCAACTGAAAGAGGAAGAACCGTCTGGCTCTGACAGATATGACAGACGCGGTGAGTAGCCCTCTTAAAGACTTTATGGTGCTCGTCTTTCCTGAAACCTGCGGGACGGTCATGGTAGCCAATGGTAACCAACAATAACCTCGGTATCAGCCCCTATGTTAGGGTCGGATCTCATAATGATATTGGCGTCTGATACATAGATCTGTCGATAAGATCCAACGGCCGGGGTATGCTGTGTAGGGAAAAAATGTAGCTGAGATGTCATACTATAATTTGTCCACCAAATTCGTACTAGTTTACCTGACAGGTGGTTCCGAATGGGTATGGGTATAAGGGAGTCGATGTACTATACGGTAGTGTTGATATAGCAGAAACCCCAATTTCCACTCATTTCATCAACTAAGTCCCAAGCGGCTAAATAGTATCCCCTCGATCGCCGAGCAACTTCAGTTCCCGCCTTTCGGATCAGTCACTGAGCGGGTTCAGTGACTCAGAGAAGGCTGCACCCGTTGGCCAAGATCTTGTCATCTTTGTCGGGCTGTACATTTTCCGCGAGTCAGATCGTCTCATTCGAGAAAAAGGGCAAGCAGGCGCAATGATCATCCAATCTACTCACTCCTAATGTGTCGCAGCATGCCGGCTTTCCGGCACTAGCATCGCAGTGCTCATCCCTCGCGTACGACTCAATGCACCCGTATCCATCAAAGCCACCGGCGACCTGATAGTATCATCGGTCCACAACAATCAGTGAGTGGATCGTTCAACAGCGACGTCGGACGGCGACACGATTACTTACATCTGCTTCATAGTTCTGGCAGCACAAAACAGTGCAGTCATCTCTAGATGAGAGGACTGCTGCGAGTGAGCCGACCGTGGCGAACAGCGCGATCAATATCGGTGTAAGCGGATGAACATCGTTGAAAGGGGAACTGTCTGGGAAACCTGGTTATGACAGATATGATAGACGTGGTGAGCAGCCCTAAAATTATATATATACTTGCCTGAAACCTAGCCTGATCAGCGCTGCGGGACGGTCGTGGCCAACGGTAACCGACAGTAGCAGATGGTAGTTGACCACAACCCATCCTCTGATAGAAGTTTTAGGTGCATATTAGTCTCGTACCCAGACGTGCTGCGTCAGCTGGGTTTCAAATTGCGCTGCAGAATTTTAAAACCACAGCGTTTTTCGTTCTGCAAATATAAACTCCGTCCGCAACGCTCCGAACGTATGAGACGAGCAGGTGCATATGTATCTGTTATGAAGCCTCGGTTATCAGCGCCTAGGTTACGGTTGGATCTCGCTGACGGCTCATAATGATATTGGCGTCTGATACATTGATCTACCAAAGTGGATTGTAACAGGTTTCAACGGCGCTCCAACTTCAATCAAGTGAATGCCCTTGGTAACCGTGCAGACTAGCGAGCAGTGGACCATACAATTATGCCTCGTGCCCCGTTGTTTTCACATTGTAAGGATGACCCGCTCTATCATGAGTCATGACGTAGTACTATGTAGCACATTTTTCCTGCTCTAGCTCTCTCTCAGTCCGTCCGTCGTGCCGATCCGTTGCCGTTCACTGCCGTCTGTCGTCGATTCGTTACACGTCTCTTTATCTTCATAGCCGATTCCCCTTTCTTCGAGCGTCTCCCCACTCGAATTCCCCCTGCGCCTTCATCCGACGGCCCGTCACACCGTCGTGTTATCTACACCGTCGTGCCGAATTGTTTTACACACTGGCAAAGGTACAAACTGATAGGCTGCGTCGATGCATTGATTCCACAAATGAATTAAAGCAGAAACGTACTGCGAGTGATAGCAGAATCCTGCATGACACACACAAGGGTAGGGAAGCATGGGCAAGAAGAAAAAATGAATCGGTCATTAATGAAAACAAGGTAACCGGGGGAGGAGACTAAGTAGACGACCGTAGTAGAATGCAGATGACGTCGGGAATCCGGGCGAGATGAAGCTAAAGGGCAGGCAGCCATCACCCTGCAGCTAATGTCATAAGTACCCAGAATCGGCTTCCTTCTTATCCGCACCGTCCTTGTCCATCTCATCGGTCGATATACGAATCTGTCCTTGTTCATGCCCCTTGATATCTTGCTTGACCTGTTCCGCAATGACCACGCGCGTCGTCGGTTCGCCACCGCCGAGAAGACTGCTCTTGAACTTGCTTGGACCTTCGGCGATAGCTGGGGGTCGTGCCGCCGCCGCCGTGCTCGCGCTCGCGCTTGCCTTCGTTCCCGTGCCAGAACCAGAGACCGGGGAAGATATGCCCGACAGCGCTACGGCAATGGGCCCTACAACAGCCGCAGCAACCAGACGACGCTTCCGTTCCAACAAGACAGCTTCGAGAGAGGGCACAGGGGACGTGGTCCGTGATGTAGCAGGGCTCAGGGAACCGACGAGCGTAGAGCCAGGACCAGAACTGCTGGCAGGACGCTTGGGCGTACTCGGATCCGAAACTCTTTCAGACGCCAACAATACCGATACCGAGGAGACGCCGGATTCTCTGGGCGTGCGCACTTCCAGCTTGACTCTGGGTCCATCGCTGGCGGTGGCGATGATCACTTGAGGCGCCTCGACGGGCATCGGTGGCACGGGTGGGATATAGGCAGTGGGTCCTGTAGATATATTCGATTGAATTGCTTGACCGGGTGTAGAGAACAGAGATGCGGATCTGTCGCGACGGGGGCTCGGAGGAGCGCTCCTGGATCGCAAGAAGTTCAGACCACGGGTGTTGAGTGGGTGGAGGACTGGACTGCTCGGGGCCACCACGTCGGTGATCTGAGGTGTGATGCTGGCAAAAGTTTCAGTCACGATGGACTTTTGGATATTAGCGTGCTCGAATGGAACGAAAGAGGATATCGTTCCGTTAGGCCTCGAAGTCGAATTCATCGTGTATCTCTTCACCAATCGGCTCTTGAGAGTGAACCGAGATACTATGGCCATGTGTCAACGACCTTCTTGGAGAGAGCTTCGTTGTTTGGAACAGAGGGAACGTTGTTGAGAGGGCGCATCAGAAATGCGCATATAGGGAGAAAATAACACTACCTCCGGGATCGAGCATGACGCACTGGTATGGGAAGTGGTAACGTACCTGTTAAACGAGAAGAATGGGGATAATCTTTTTGACCCTTTCCATACGGCCAGAAGGGTCGACGGGGTGACGGGCAGATTCTCGTTGACGATCATGTTTGCGAGCAATAGGGTGACCAGAAGGAGGTGACCGGATGGGTTTGATCTTTGCGGCATAGCGTTTCTGCTGAGTGGGGTGAGATAAATGGGGTAGCGTCGAGGGAGTGTACCGCAGATGCTGAGAACGTTGAGCTGAGTTTCCATGTAGCTCAATGTCAGACCAGCAAAGACGCCTGACAAGAGAACGGGTTCGAGGTGTGATTCATTGATGCGTGACGATGCCGTCTCCGTCGTAGGCGGCGATCGTGGAAGCGAGTGATCAACGCCTCAAAAACTATGTCCGACATGCCACTTAGCTGAAGCTGTTACGATGACAAAACGTACCTCCTTGCGAAATGTGTGTTGTACTCACAAAGCGTGCCCGGCAAGCGTGTTTTCCGACGCATCGTCGCTTGAATGTAGGCAACGTCCCGAAGACGGTCAGAAGAGCCACCAGCGGGGCTGACAAATCGTCAAACAGAACGGACTTGTAGTACCGCCCGTGTCCGACCTCACACTCATGTTGACTTGACGGCAAGTTCGTCACATTCCTAGCATCCACGGCTCATTGACACCTGTGTTAGTGCTGAATCCGCCGACGTCGTGCTGTTGAACGAGATCGGATTGGACCCATCGACCACTGCCTGGCGCTCTCCTTGCTCAGGCAGCTAGAGAAGGAGAACATGTGCGTCGTGTCCTTCACCTCCTCCTGCGTCCTACTGGGATAAAAATTCAGCCGGAGCCCGAGAGGGGTGTTCAATGCTGCGCTCAACGGCGCTCGGTTCAAGCTCAACGGGGACGTACGTATTCAGTCTTTGATGTTTGAGCCCCATGCAATTGACATACATACGTAGATCATGGAGATTCCAGGGGAGAACGTGTTGAAGCACCACTTTCCCTCTGTCCCTGTTTCCGACGTGCTCAAGTTGGAGGGGATCGCGAACAGAGATAGTCTGTCGTATGCGGACACGTTCTGACTCGGGAAGCTCGATGGTCTGCGGACGGTCTTGAGAGGTACTCTTAGGTGTGTCTAGCCGCGTATCTCTCTGTACAACGTTCTCACACAGCACACCGACACAGATACTCAGGGTTCGCCGACCTTGTGTACGCGTTCAAATCGATGAGGCTACCGATCCGTCGTCGTACGTCCTCCCCCGGTCGTGGTCCGACTTTGCGCGACTTGCGCTGGGAAAGCGCACGGGCAGTGAGAACGTCCCGTAAAACGACGCTCGCTCGCTCGTGTCTGCTTTGGAAGAGGTCGTTCCGCACCCAGGATCACGCAAACGAGATGTAAAGGCGTTGCGGTGGTTCGGGATCGTCCCGCCGACGATGGGGATGACTACGGGGACATGGGAGAATGCCACCACTACCCACACGCCCTACCGCGCAGATCGACCTCCTCACAGCCGCACTCGCACACAGACTCTCATACGCACCCGGCGAACGTGACCTCGTCATACTCGCGCACGAGATCGTCTCTCGTCCTATGAGGTCTTCTCGTGTAGATTCCTCCTCCCCTTTCGCAGACACACGGACCTATACCTCCACCCTCGTATCCTACGGCACCCTCTCCTACTTCCTCTCCCCCAGGTCTACAGCGCCCTCCTCATCAATCCCCTTGACGATTTTGGCCCCGAACAACTGGAAGCCTACCTCACGGGTTGTGCACGCCGTGGTGAACTCTGCATCCACGTAGATCGTGCCATAGAGACCAACCTGCATTATCGTCGAGCCCTTTTCCCATTCTGACAAGTCCGCCGTCTCTGGTCAGAACAGTTCCTCACACCGTCGGCCGAGCTCGTGCGTACCCGCTTGAACACCCTCTCAACGGTGCTCCACAACACTGCGCGTAATCGACCAGTGTTCTCCCCCAACGAACAAGTCGCGCGCCAGTTTGCCCAGTTCACCGAGCTTGTCGTCGCAATCAACGCTGATCGCAAATTGCAGTATAAGCCGCCGGGGGACGTTGTTGGCTGCGCGCCAGGAAGAGTATGAGAGACAAGGGGTGGTGGAGAAGAAGAATGGAGGATGAGGATGAGGAGAGGACTGCGTGTGCGGAGAAGATGAAGGAGGAGGAGGCGAGAAGAAGAGGAGGAGTCCGAATCGTATCTCACCGGTTCTCTCACACAATTCGCTGCGGGACAAGAGGACAAAGTACGATGTTGAGGAAAAGGCAAAGATTATTGGTTTCCCGACTGCAAAGGAGCTTCGGGAGGCCAAGGTGACTGCTGAGGCCAGGTTGAGGAGGGAGGAGGAAGCGGAGAAGGTCGGGTTGGTGAGTGTCGTCAGGGGCGTTTCCTGTGGCTCTGAAAAGGATTGATCGGCAAATTTATAAACGGAGGCGAAGGAACAACCGAGTGCGCGCTCGACCAAGGTCCGTTTCAGTGGGGGCAATGCCGTCGCAGAAGAACAAAATGGCGGAGGTCGTTGTGGATTTGGCTTGCCCAGAGCGATTTCGTGATCGTTTCGCAGGACAAAGTCTGCTTTCGAGTGAACTTTGACAAGTTCAACATCCACATACGCAACAAGGTACGTTCCCGCAACCCATGCGCCTTGATCCCAACGTTGATGAAGTAGATATAGCTCATCGAGAGTGCTGTAGAAGAACGGTGCCGCCATAGGGCCACTCTGAAAGCGACCGAGTCGAAACAACAGTTCGTTTCCGAGATGCCCTCAGGTATGTCAGTTCGCCTGTGCTTACACACAGGTTCGACTTCTCATGCACTTGTAGACCCTACTTCTATTGCGACTATTGGGATGCATATACCCAACGACGAGAATCTGTCAGAAGGACTCGTGACAACCTCCAAAAAACCTTCGTCCTCCTTAATAATAAAAAACTACCTTGACCTCTTAGCCTGCGCCGACAACCCGACGCTAGTTGGTAAAGCGGTGTGCCACGTTAGTCTCGGGGACGACAAGATCAACGTCGAGTTTAATACATTAGCAAGCGGATGAGGAGACGTGCATTAAAAGCAGTGACGAGAGAACGGCATGGGGACGATGGCGTGCGGATCGTCAGACTATTGTTAGACCTGGGGAAGATGGACGAAAAACAAGTGTGTTCTCTTTTCGACAGAGAAACGCAACCGTTATCGTGCCTTGGTCATAGCCAAAGCGGATGTCCGACCGTTGTCCGCGCTCTCTTCCGACTTTTTGATATCGATATCGAACGCAGGGGGTTCCGCGAAGTGCAGACCGCAACCCGACGCAAACGTTTTATCTTTGGTGAGTCGTCTCAGCAAGCGTGGATAAAGCTGTTACTCAGTGGCTTTATTTCTGTATGTAGACACGTCGACTTGATAAAAACCTACTCGGCGCTCCTCGCGTACAAGACGCTGTTCAACATTGGCATGCGGTGACAAGCGGAGCAGGAGGAGGCAAACTTCAAAGCAGTCCTGACGAAACGAGAGCGCATGGATGTCGCTCAGGATGCAAGTCCGTTGACGCGCATGGAACGGGAGGGGTTAGCGGAGTGGGAACAAAAACAGGAGATGCTGGACGTGTTATAAATGCGGGTGGAGGAGGCGGTGTTTATTCTGAGGGATCTTGATTTCGGTGGTGGTACGGGTGATGCGTAAATGTATAGAACACTGGAAATTGAGGAGATTCGGGGTGTTAGATGACGACTGAACCGCAACTCGAATGCTGGAGGTTGGCCAGAGTGGGAGAGAGAGAGTGGAACGGTCCAGCTGTCAATTGTTGCCCGTGAGGATAGCATCTGAGCGATGTCCGTCGTTCAAGATTTCGACCATCATACGTGTTCTCAAGAACGTGCCTAGAAAACGTGCAGATGCATTACCTACCGTTTCTCACTTCCGCGCTCTCTGACCTCTACATGCCTCATACCGGTGGTTCCATCTCCAGGATGGTCGTCGTCGTTGAAAGGAGGAGGGTGTGTGAAAATGTGAGCGCGTGTCGAGTCTGAGATCCTCTGATGGTGTTCAAGGGTTAGTGCATTTGGAGCACAGAATCGGAAGGAGGATCTACTACGGACGTGTACGACATGGAAGAATTGTCTCTTGAATGCACCAATGGAAGCTGGTCTACCGTTCGAGGACCCACGTTGCTATTTCAGTTCTGCGAGATAATAATGAGATAGTAAGGGAGAGAGAACATCTGACGAAACGATACGAGAGAAACCATCCTCAGGATCCTCGACTGATAGGTGGGGTATCTTGCTTAGCCAAGATAGCGATATTAATAATGGTACGCATGAAGGCGAGCGCCCAGGGCACAGGGTACCTGCGTGAGAGTGAACGAGCGTGCACGTGTACGCCAGGCGATAAAGGCGTACCGAAAGTGAACGACCATACATTCTCCTTGTACTACTCGAACCTGACCCAGTATGTTCTCCACGTTGCTCTCATGGAAGAGGAATGGTGAGTAGTACGTAGGCAAGGCCATCGATGAACGGCGCTGACGAGTGGAATAGAGTCGGATAGGGAGGACAGCCCACTTCCCTTGGACGGTGGTCAGCATGTGCACACATCGGCGATCAACGAAAGAGAGGTACCGACGGATGCTCGGGAATCGAATGGAAAAAGCTCCATCTCCAATGTCGCAACTGGCGCGAATCCAATCGAAATCGTTGCTCAAGATAAGATATTATCGGTCGCTTTTCTTGCTGATGGGGAGCATGTCGTGGGCGGGGGATATGAAAAGAAGATTCGACGATGGCGAGTGAAGGATGGCAAGGAGGAGGGGGAGCCAATGGACGCTGGGAGTTCAGTTTTTGACCTGGCAGTTGGCACACAAGATGGCAGGTGGATTGTGTCTGGAACATACGGAGGTCAAGTGATCGTCTGGGATGCGAAAACCCACGAAAAGGTGACGGAATTCCAAGTCAACGCACACCGCAGTGGGGTGCGTGCGGTGGATGTTTCAGCAGATGGGACGAAAATCGTGACAGGATCGGCGGATGACAATACGCTCAGTGTCTGGTCGTGTCCCGCTGGTAAGCGACTCATCGGTCCATTCAAACACAACTTTTGTGTGGCTGCAGTCAAATTCTCTCCCGACGGACGACGCATCGCTGCTGCCACGTTGCGTCACGAATCTGTTCGGGTCTACTACGACAGCAGCGACGTCGTAGACTTTCGAATTCAGGTCAAATCCCTCGCCTGGGCAAGGGACTCGAACCGCCTCTTTGCCTTATCCAAATACGGCAACATTCACTGTTTCGACGTGTCCACCAAGACCACGCTCGCGAAATGGCGCATCCACAGCGACTACAGTCCAAGCTGTATCGCACTGGCATGCAACGATACAATCATCGCAGCCTCCGCTAGTTCGTCGTTCTCACTCTGGGACACTACGACACATCAACAAATCGGGTCCGTCATCCACCACTCCCATAAAATCGACTGCATGGCCATCTCGCCAAGCTATGACATTGCGACCGCTGGAGACAAGGCAATCACGCTGCGAAATATTCGTGACATCCTTCCCTCACCCTACTACAACAATGTGAGTAAGCTACTGGTGTGAGACCATGGCGTTATTGATTTATCCTTTCCACAGGTACTCTTCGAGCGCACCATCCGTCGGATGAAGATCGATGAACCGGATGTTTACGACATGCTTATGGCTCTCCGTGCTAGTGATGCCCGTCAAAGTGTGCTTATTATCTGAACGACTCCGCTGTGCTGATATTCATTTCCACCAGAGGAGGATGTAGCAAATCTCGAGAAAACCGTTCAACAACTCCGTAACCAGCTTGCCATGTCCAGTCAGGACAAGGAAACCCTCAAAGAAAGTTCAGGTACGTTCTCTCCGCCATCAACACAACGTATTGACAGTCTCATCCATTAGATCGCAAAATTCGCACAACCGTCCAGGACCGCGACCGAGCCATCCAAGAACTACGTGACGCCCTTCGTGCTAGGGATGCGCGTCAAAGTGTGCTCATTATCTGAATGACTCCGTTGTGCTGATGTTCATCTTTACCAGAGGACGATGTAGCAAATCTCGAGAAAACTGTTCAACAGCTGCGTGACCAGCTTGCCATGTCCAATCAGGACAAGGAAATTCTCAAAGAAAGTTCAGGTACGTTCTCTCCTCCATCAATACAACGTGTTGACAGTCTCATCCATTAGATCGCAAAATTCACGAAACTGTCCAGGACCGCGACCGAGCCATCCAAGAACTACGTGACGCCCTTCGTGCCCATGAGATGAAGCACGAGTGCGAAAGGTTGTATGCCCACGGTCACATATATGATGCTGCACAGCGTCTCCTCGAGATTACGAGCGCAACGACAGAGAATTTGAGGCAAAACAAATTAATCGTCGACTGGATCAAAGGTCAGTTTCTCCAACACATCATAGGAGAATATGTTCAATCCCTCCCATCAGAATTCATGGACAAATGCGTGTCAGAGCTTCGGACAATGGGAGACGAGGCATCGAGTGCCAGGAACATGATGAAGCACTGTCAGCCTACGCCACTATATTGTTGCTCACTCCCTCGCCTCCGGAAGGTGTGCTAACGGGATGGGCGAGAATGGCACTCGTTTTTTACTCAACGAGTGAGGTATTGGGTGCCGCAGATAAGGTATACTTCATGTAATTGTTCAGAACTCTCGTTGACTCTCGTTCCGTTCAGTTCAAGATTCCAAGATTCCATGTTTACCGTGCGATCTGCGAGGTTCTCGAAAGCGAGGATTGTATTAAGGAAGCGATTGAATGCTTCCAATATATGAAGGGCGAGCTGTCAAAGGAGACGACTGGCACGGATGAACGATCGCAATGGGAACTGAGTGAGTGCCTGCTATGACAACACTGAGACCTGGCTGAAAGTCTTGCAAGATTCTCGACGACGCTATATCGAGAAGCTGGAAAAGGCGGGCGATGAAGCAAAGGACGCGAAGAACCACCACGCTGCAATCGGATCCTACTCAAGTGCACTCTCACTTGACCCTGAAAACATCAACGATATCATAGTCAAATGCTGCAAGGCCCGCGTAGGGTATTTGGAGGACGAACTAAGTACTGCTACTATGGTATGGATTGACTCACGCGTCCTGTCAAGTTGATGACATTGATGATACGATCAGGGTATTGAACGCAACCCATTGTCCTACAAAGGATACAAAAGGAAACATGCGGTATTACACAGCCTAGGGCGTCACAAGGAAGCATTTGAAGCATTTGAGATGATGCTGTCGAGGATGGAGAAATCACCTGACACACAAGCTCGCGGCAAGTTGTTCTCATTCATGTTGCGCAGACGAGCTGATTTTGTGGCGATAGACATGCGGCGTCGTTATCTCGACACGACTCCACTGATCCGGAAAGTCGTCGAACAGACAACCCGTGTCATTCCCCATGTTCTCATCGACACTACCACTGGTCGTCTCTACGACAAGACAATGCAACGGGCAGCTTTCGAGGAGTGCTCCATGTTCAATGAGCTGCGGTCTTCCATGATTATCCGCGATCGGCTCGACCATGCGCGCATCGAGCAGGAGGTGGAGAAGTTCTATGAATATGTGATGTTCTCACACAGGTGGCAGCCACCCGAGCCATCGTTTCAAACTGTCCAGAGTACCCTAATCTATGGACTCCCTACATCCCCCGGGAACGACAAACTCATCAACTTTTGCACGCTCGTGCAGTCTCGCCGATTCCGGTGGGCATGGAGTGATACATGCTGTGTCAACCAGAGCGACAAGGGAGTTCAGCAAGAATCGGTTGTTGCCATGTTTCAGTGGTATCGTCGCGCGGCGCTCACGATCGTCCATCTTCTCGGTGTTCACTCGAAATCGCAAAGAAAGGGCTTCTTGTGGAAAAGCATCTGGAACACTCGTGGATGGACATACCAAGAGTACGTCGCGTCGAAGGTCGTACAATTCTATACAGAGGATTGGAAACCGTACCTGGATATCCAGTTGTACAACCACAAGGAATCGCCCCTGATCCTCTCGGAGATGGAACAAGCAACCCATTTTGCTAGCCAGGCCCTCGCAACGCTTCAGCCAGGGCTGAGCAGGGTGCGCGAGAAGTTGTACTTGGCTTCGAATCGCGAGACGACGCGGGTAGAAGATATCGCATACTCGTTATTTGGTATCTTTGATGTCGCACTCCCGGTCATATATGGCGAGGGCACGCGAGCAGTCGGTCGTCTCTTGGAACACATCCTCACGCGGTCCGACACTGTCACGATTCTTGCCTGGACTGGGATGTCGGGCAGTAGCCAGAGCTACCTCCCTTTGGATCTCAGCGTTTATGATCAAGTCGTTCCCCCACATCTTCCTCGATCAATCGAAACCGACAAGATCGATAGTCTCACTAAGGCCTTGCGTTCGTCGCTGCCTGATCCGTCCTTGTCTTGTCGACTGTACAAGCAGCTATATAATCTCCAGCCTGCGTCGCTAGTCGCTGGTGGACTGCGGCTTTCTGGTCTCATTTTCCCTCTCAACGAACTCGAACGTCTCCTAGAACATGATTCCGACACGTTCCTTCCTGTCTATCGCGCGATAACACCCGCTCTTGGTGACGTGCGGATCGAGACCAAGGACAACTTGGTAGGGATGGAGGGATTGGTGCTAATTCATCCGTGGATCAGCCCTCTTATCGACGAGGATTTCTCGGGCATCCGTTCTCGATTCGATCTAGATGCCCGTGCGCTGCGGCTTGTCGCTCGGCTCAGACAGCCGTTCGGTGCGCTGTTACTCGCCTCCCAAAGTCGCGTACAGTACAAACGTGTCGCGACGGACCGTTTGATCCAGGTTCAAATCCGAGCGGAGACGCCGTTGGAGGAATTGATGGACAGCATTGGTACGGTCAACGTGCAATAGTCGTGCGTTGTTGGCGATGACGCATTTCGTTACATTCACATCTATGCTCTGTAACGAAACTGTTTCGCTCTGGGCTATCACTGGATCTTGGCTTATATCCTACGTGACTACATCTTATTCTTCTACTAAAGCGGTTTTCATTAATGGATACTATGCATATTAATACAATGCTGGTGAGCAGACCAGCGAGCATCGACCATACAGTTTGTGCGGTCTCGTGCCGCGTCATTTGCGCGTTGTAAGGATCCAAGTCCGTCTATGCGCCGACCCGCTCTACTATCAGTCTGACCTCGCGCTCTCCGTCCGTCGTACCGATCTATTGCTGTTCACCGTCGTCTGTCGTTGATCCTCTTTGTCTTTATAGCCGATTCCCCTTTCATCAAGCCTCTCCCCACTCGAATTCCCCACTTGAAGACTTTGCCTTCTTCCCGGGTCATGCTGTTTGCCCATCTACACCATGCCGTATTTTTCTGGCACAGAGTCACGCTTACGACCGAATAGGCTGCGTCGATGCATTGATTCCACACATGAATTGAAGTAGAAACGTACTACGAGTGGTAGCGGATGCGGTCAGCCGCACGGGGAGAACTCTTATTCGGTCGATATACGAATCTGTCCTTGTTCCTGCCTCTTGATATCCAGCTGGACCATTTCTGCTATGACCACGCGCGTCATCGGTTCGCCGCCGCCGAGAGGACTGCTCTTAAACTTGCTTGGACCTTTGGCAATAGCTGGGGGTCGTGCCGCTGCCGGCGCCGTGCTCGTGCTCAAGCTCGCGCTCGCGTTTGTGTTCGTTCCCGTGCCAGAACCAGAGACCGGGGAAGATATGCCCGACAGCGCTACGGCAATGGGCCCTACAGCAGCCGCAGCAAGCAGACAACGCTTTCGTTCCAACAAGACAGCTTCGAGAGAGGGCGCAGGGGACCGTGATGTAGCAGGGCTCAGGGAACCGACGAGCGTAGAGGCGGGACCAGAGCTGCTGGCGGGACTCTTCCTCAAGGCCTCATGGGCGATGTGGATCCGAAATTCTTTCAGACGCCAACAATACCGATAGCATCTGGCTTGGCTCTGGGTCCGTCGCTGGCGGTGGCGATGATCACTTGTGGCGCCTTGACGGGCATCGGTGGCACGGGTGGGATATCGGCGGTGGGTCCTGTGGATGCATTCGATCGAGTTGCTTGACCGGGTGTAGAAAACAGAGATGGGAATCTGTCGGGGGCTCGGAGGAGCGCTCCTGGACCGCAAGAAGTTCAGATCACGGATGTTGAGTGGGCGGAGGACTGGACCGCTCTGGGCTATCACGTCGGTGATCTGAGGTGTGATGCTGGCAAAAGTTTCAGACACGATGGACTTTTGGGTATTGGCGTGCTCGAATGGAACGAAAGAGGATATCGTTCCGTTAGCGGCCTCGAAGTCGAATTCACCGTATATCTCTTCACCAATCAGCTCGCAAGCGGCGGTTTCTTCTGCTAGTCCAGTTTCAATACCTGGTATCCTCGGACGTTCATGCCGCCTCTTGGTCTTGACACGATTGATCGACGATCGTCTTACCGACTTGTCGTGATAGCATCACCTTGAATCGTTGACTCTTTCTCAGAGTCATCAGCCCACACGACGCCTTGTGAACGCTCTTTGCTATCCGTTGTGCTCGCTGTGGGCTTGGAACGAGATTCCTCTTCGTTGCTGGAATCGCCAGATACTGATACCAACTCTCTGACGCACCGCTGTGTGAGAGTTTGCTCAACAACCTTCCTTACAGAGGCAGCCTGCTCGACGCAACCGAGAGACTATGGTCATATGTGAACGACCTTCTTGGAATTTGTGCAAGGTTCGTTGATTGGAACAAAGGGAACCTTGTTGAGAGGGACCATGCGGAGGGACTGCATCTGGACGAATGTCAGAGATGCGCATATAGAGGAAATGACAGTACCTCCGGGGTCGAACATGACGCACTGGTACTGGGGTTAGGTGGGGAGTGGTGTGAGGAAGCGGTGACGTACTTGTTTAACGCGAAGGACGCTGATAATATTTTTGACCCATTCCATACGGCCAGAAGGGTCGACGGGGATTACGACCTGTTCGTATACAGGAATACGACAGACCTTCTTTAGAGTGTCATAGTCGAGCTTGGAATCGATGTAGAGCCTAATGAATACGTCGTCGATAGGTGTCATAAATATAGATGATCAGAAGGTGGGAAAGAAGACGGTCACGTTACCTGTTTCACGACCTCTTGCAAATCGAGGGTAGCACCAGGTGTCGGTCTTTAAGTCACCGCCATGGAGGTGTGTATACCATCCCCAGCATCCACGGCTCATTAGAAATTTAGAATCACTAACCACCTGGGTTAGTGCTGAATCCGCCGACGTCGTGCTGTTGAACGAGATCGGATTCGACCCAGGTATCGACCACTGCTCGGCGCTCTTCTTGCTCAGACAACTAGAGAAGGAGAACATGCGCGTCGTGTCCAGGTCCTTCTGCGTCCCACTGAGGTACAAATTCAGCCGGAGCCCGAGAGGGGTACTCAACGGAGACGTACGTATTCAGTCTTTCACGTTTGAGCCCCGTGCAATTGACATACATACGTAGATCATGGAGATTCCAGGGGAGAACGTGCTGAAGCACCACCTGCGTGGTTTCGTCGGGTGCGTCTCTCTATTCTAAGTACTCGGACGGCAAAGTTGAACCTCGATGTTTTGGTTACGCGCGTGTCGATTCGGGAACCTTTCTGCTTCTGGAAACATTAGAACCTCGAGCACAACGTCCCAGGCGGAAAACTCAATCGCGGTATCAGTGTCATCGATTCGGCGGAGATCTTGAAAGGGAGGGCGTTGACGGACGAGTACTTCAAGGCGGCTGCGCTGGGATGGTGTATCGAGTTGGTGGGTACCCGTTCTCACTTGTTTTTCTGATAGATGCCTGGATTTACCGGCACTCACCACATGTTCTTCGTCACGGCCCACCACCTGTGCGGATAGCTACAAGCCTCCTTGCTCGTCGCAGCCTGAGATGACATCATAGATAAGTCGACCACTCATCGCGAACAGCCCTGTTGGTACCGTGTCGAAGGCGTTGGCGTTATCGCGATCAACGACGCGTTCATGCTCGAAGGCGCCATCTATCACCTCCTCAAGCGACATTTCAGAAACGAACCACACTATGTGCATCTCTTGGAGCTCTTTCACGACGTGCGTTCGTTTCCATTTCTTTTGCTCGCGTCGTTCGGTAATGCGGATTAGTGACGGACACTCCAGACGGCGTTTCAGACAGAGATGGGCCAGCTGGTCGATCTCATCACCGCCCCAGAGGACCGTGTCGATTTGAGCACGTTCTCCTTCCAAAAGTCTGTCGTTTTTATATAACCCTCCCGCGTGCATGCCTGATCACACGCTGCATGTAGACATGCCTTTGTCGCGCAATACAGTTTTTACCTCCCAGTCGCGCTTGCACTGCGTTTCTGCGGCGTACCCGAGTCGTACGTCGTCGACGAAAAGACGGTCCGCCCCTACGACGTCGCTTCGTCGATCCTGCTCCCCCTCGGCGAGTACTTTCAAGTCCATGATGACTACTTGGACTATGCGGGAACGCCCGAGCAGATCGGCAAGATCGGGACGGATATTGTGGATAACAAGTGTTCGTGGTGTATTAACGTGGCACTCGAGGTCGCTACACCGGAGCAGCGGGCAGTGTTGGAGATGAACTATGGGCGCAGGGATAAGGGAATGGAGGCCAGAGTGAAGGAAGTATATGATGCTGTTGGGATGAGGGAGCGCTATCAGGCGTACGAGGAGAGAATCAAGGAGAGGGTCCAGGAATTGATCGAGTCGGGGGTGCCGGATCCCGAAGGGAAAGATGTGGAAGACGGGGTGGTGGTGTTGAGGAGGGAGGTGTTTACCACGTTCTTGAATAAGATTTACAAACGTTCCAAGTAGGTGTGTATCGTATGAGACACATTGACAACCTCTTCTTGATCTCGAAGGTCTTGGAGACAGACTATATCGAAAAGGGAACACCTGCAATATGTACTTTCCCTGACACGGATTAGTACATTGAGAATGATTGTACCGAGGAAAGTGCAGAGACGTGCACATTGTAAACGGCGTCGCTGCATCTTCCTCGGCTTTGGGCGACGTCACACGCGCTGAATAAATGGGATGAAGAGATGAGATTTAATAAGGAATGTGTGTGTGTGCTACATGATATGTGCGTGATAGTCTAGAATACAGTTACTTATGCGCGGTGATAGATACTTATATATGTAATGAATGAATGGTGTTATAGAGTGTCTGTGTCGATCGGGAGAATCAGGATGGTCATTACTGTACTTGATAGCTTGATAGCAATCAGAGGGCTGAGCTCGCCTCGGGCCCGAGAATGGCTAGGACTTTCGCGCGCGAGCGCTCGGCATCACGTCTGTCCTTGCGAGCTGCGCGCTCTTCGGCTTCAGCCATGTTGTTGTAGACCGCTGCGAGGCCCGCCCAAGAGTGTTCCTCCTTTTCGGGGTTCTCATCACCAACCTCGGTCTCTGATTCGGACTCGGAGGAAGGGTAAAGGAGGAGCATTGGAGGAGTGGGGACGCGTGTCTCGACTTCAGATGGCAACAGGGGGGTGTGGATGGGTGAGGTGATGTAGCGGAGGGGGACGGTGTGGAGTAGCTGCGGGAGCGCGATTGGCATGTTCAAGGGCCTGTAGATGAACGAGTGACTGTCGTCGGTGTCCATGGCGTCGGAATCGTAGTCCTCTTCCTCGTCCTCGTCATCTGCGTCGCCATCATCCTCATCACTATCGTAGCTATCTTCATCCTCCTCATCCTCATCCTCGTCCTCGTCCTCGTCCTCGTCGTAGTCATCCTGTTCAAGAATGTACTCGCCGTACTTGGAATCAAAGTCGTAGTAGATGACGGGATCGAGAGGTCCGACGGACTCGTATTGCCTCTCGTGTTCGATGCATGCCTGCACGGCATCTGCTGGGAGAGGATTTGCAAACGGGTTCGGGTTGTCCCATACGAACGGGGACCGAGAAGGCTTGAATTTCTTGCGAAGCAATTCTAGACGGGGAGGAATCTGCGAGTGATGAACAGGGGCAGTGTCACGTGCGAGGGTGATGCCGAGAACGTTGGAAGCTTTGCGACCTGAGATGCGAACAGAAGTGAGATCGCAGTAAGAGGGAGGAGAATTCATGTTTGAATACTTGGACGGGGACCGAACGTGCTGGTATAAATACCCATGAGTGTCTATTGTCTCTCAGAGTTGTGGTCCTTGTGGATCCAAGCACTGTGGAACAGTGGAAGTACCATTTCTGGGTATGTGGACCGTCGTCGTCACGTCAATTGTCAAAGCGTACGAGATGGTATTTGCTTTGCTTTGACTAAGTGGTATCACAGCAAAGACGAGCCTGCGTATCATCTAACCGACACTTTGAACCTCGAATATGACGCG
>JBBPOJ010000691.1:0-21931 GCA_038091395.1 Leccinum rimulosum
TCTTGTAAAGACTCGCGAGGAGCGCCGAGTAGGTTTTTGTCAAGTCGACATGCCTACAGAAATAAAGCCACTGAGCAACAGCTTTATCCACGCTTTCCGAGACGACTCACCAAAGATCAAACGTTCGCGTCGGATTGCGGTCCGCACTTCGCGGAACCTCCTGCGTAGATATCAAAAAATCGGAAGAGCACAAAGGCTATCTGTAGAGCATTTATAATGTACACATGTTGCACTCTGACGCTCCCATCAGACAAGAACACCAATCTCTCCGCCCCGTGTGGTCCTGTGTTATCAGCGGGCGCTCACTGGACTACTGGTCGGACGACCGACAGTGGCTGTCCTCGATTGCGACGTGCACGACTGTACGAGCGAGGTCGGCGTCCAGATCTTTGCTGGTGAACTCGGAGAAATCGCTCGCGACCTGAACCGCGTGGTGGCACCGTGGCGCGAGGATGGGGACATTGTGGGGACGGCGTCATCGTCGTTGCTTGAAATGACATTATGAGGGCAACTCACAGTATACTACCTTAACCGGTTTTTGGTCGCCACAGCCTGGTGGCACGCCTTCAAGCTGTTCTCTACTTGTGCTTTTTGCAGAGTGTCAAAGGTCTCGCGGCCGGTATGGCCTTGCGCGAGCAGCAGGCGCTCTTCTTTGCGGTAGGCCAGTTCGATGTGGTCGATCCGCGAGGCACGTTCGTGTCTTTTTTTCTCCTTTTCCAGCTGCTCGACTTCGATCTATCCTTGCTCAAGTCCATGTCCTAGATAAGATATCAATGATAGAGGGAACGACAAAGGACCAGGAAGTTCGGCGGACTGGGCGGACTGGCGCGCAGCTTCTCCATCGGGGGACAGCATTGTCTCGCGGTCGATCATGCGCAGTGTTGTGGAGCGCCGTTTCAAGGGTGCTCAAGCGGGTACGCAGGAACTCGGCCGATGACACCTGGACAGTAGTGTTGTGGTAGGGCGAGGGGCTGCTCGGACCGGAGACGGCGGATTTGCCAGAGCGGGCAAAGGGCTCGTCGATAAAGGAGATGGTCTCTGTGGCCACGGATGCGGAGTTGGCCGCGACATGTGTGCAGCCCATGACGTAGGCTTCGACCTTGTTCAGGGCCAAAGTCGTCGAGGGGCTTGACGAGGTCAAGGAGGCGGAAGAGGAGGGCACGGGAGAGGATCGAACGAATCCGTAGAGTATCTTGACAAAAGCTGAGGAGTGTTAATGGAGAGACGGGGACTTACAGGACTGGCACTGCAACACTCGGATCTACCACCGATGGAGGTGACGACGCCAATAGGTTGTGGTAGGCATACTTGGCGACGTTGGCGAGTCACTAGACTAGTCAACCTGGTTACTTGCCTAACTTGATGCATTGATGTGCGATCGAGTACATATTACACAGCCACACATACAACCCCGATCAATACAACTCCAAGCAACGCGAAGTTTCAAACTTCCCTTGACCGGCACCTTCGTCATACCGGTCCCCCCCGCCCGACGTCACTGGAAGTCTGCACATCGGTCACGCGCTCACCGTCGCCATCCAGGACGGGTTTGGAAAATACAACGCTGTTCGTTTCGGGGTTCCATCACGCGCGTATATCAACGCAGTCGGTCGTGGAACGTCGTCTGTTCAAGCAGAAGGGCAAGACGCGTCACGATCTCGGCAGGGAAGCATGTTGGAAAAGGTCATGGATTGGGAATAAAATAAAATAAAGTGTGCGTCTTTTACTTTTTTTCTGAAACAGAGATTGACATCTCCCAGCTACCAGTCACGCATTACGAATCAGCTTCGACGTCTAGGAGCCAGTTCTAATCGGGATCGTGTCGCTTTCACGATGAACCCGGGGTATCGTAGAACTTACTTTTGAACGGCATGGTTTCTGCGAGGCCACAGGCACGTCATTTGTGCAGCCTGAGTGAGTACAGGTATTATCATGATGGGCAAGACACTAACGCTCGTCCTAGCGAACTTGTGCTCGGGAGCTCAAGATCAATTGGTTCATCTCGCGTCAAGTGTGGTGGGGCCACCGGCCCACCGTTGTCCTGCGTATTTTGTACGCATACAGGCCGCGGAGAACGACGTGCGTTTGGCATGTTACTCGGTTTGCGACATCCTAATGACATTTTCAGTCCAATGATGGCATGGACTGGGTGGTGGGTCGGGCCTTCGAGGCAGCCATCGAACGTGCCAAGGTTCTGGCACCGGGAAAGAAATTCGTCCTCGAGAAAGACGAGGATGTGCTCTATACATGGTTTTCCTCTGCATTGTGGCCGTTCTCCATCGTGGGCTGGCCTGACAAGGCAAGTAATCTTTCGTTTTCCACGCGACGACTCTGATCCGTTCCGCAGATCTCCAATCTCAAACGATACACCCTTCGCGTGTTTGAGAGACGGGCTGAGACATTCTATTCTTCTGGGTCGCCCGCATGGTGTTGCTGGGCATCTATCAAGGTTCCATTTTGCGAGGTGCTCTGCCACGCTATGATCCGCGACGCTCACGGACGCAAGACGAGTAAGAGTCTGGGCAAAGTGATCGACCCTCTTGACGTCATCCACGGACTGGCGCTTCCAGATCTGCACTAGAAACTGAACGAGGGGAACTTGGACGAGAAGGAGATCGCGAGGGCCATCGCGAGGCAAAAGAAAGACTTTCCCCAAGAGTATTCCCCAGTGTGGGACGGACGGCCTTTGGTTTGCATTGTGCGCTTACTCGGGCGGGGGTACGTCCGCTGTCGTTGTTGGTGTGAGACGTTGTTGATCTATGCATACAGGCAGGCCGCGATATCAACCTCGAGATCCTTCGCGTGGAAGGATATAGAAAGTTTTGCAACAAGGTGTTTAATGCGACCAAGGCTCAAGTCTGAATCCGATTTCGTTCCTCTCGACGTGGTCAAGGTAGAGTCCATCATTTTCTCGACTCGATCTAATCTCTCACGAAGAACCTAGCCCACTCTCGTCGAGAAGTGAATTCTCCACAAGCTCAACTTCGCTGCCGAACACCTCGAAGCTCGGAAGTTCATGGCTGTCACTACGGCGGTGTATAACTTTTGGCTGTACGAACTCTGACGTACACATCGTACCTATATCCTCTCTGCGATGCGCGCTCGTCGTTCATCGTTAGGAGGCAATGAAACCGATGACAGACCCTTCTGCCGATCCCAAGGTGCGCACGTCGGCACAGCAGACGCTGCCCACCTGCCTTGATTACGGTCTTCGGCTCCTCCATCCATTCATGCCGTTCGTCACTGAGGAATTGTGGCAACGCCCGCCCAGGCGATCGATGGGTCTGGCATGCATCATAATATCCCGATACCCCACTTTTGTGAGGCATCTCGTTTTACCTGCTGAACGTGGCACCGATCTCACCACTGGATTCGTCGACAGGACGCGGGATTCCAGTTTGCAGACCTGGGAGAAAGGTTTGATCTCGTTTTCGCGACCGTACGGACGGGACGTTCGCTGGCGGCGTCGGACAACTTGCAGTCAAACATACAACGTGCGTCGATTCTCGCAGCGTGGTTGTTGTGGCTCACAGTGTTTTCTCTCTAGTGTATATTCAAGACCAGACCCCCGAGGAGAAGGCGTTGTTGGAGTCGCAAGCGCCTACGATCAGCGCTCTAGTCAAGGGATGCACAAAGGCGGATGTCGTCGGTGGATCGTCATCTCCATCTTCTCAAATACCTGCCGGGTGTGGCTCGGCAATCATCTCGTCGAGCGTGGTGGTGTATCTCCAGGTGCACGTACGTGTCGTGTCTGTTTGCTCACTGAGGGTCGAATGCTTAACTGAATTTTTCAGAATCTGTCAATGGTAAACCTAGCCGCTGAGGTGGCCAAATGCGACAAGAAGATCGACTTGGCGCGTCTGAACCTCGAGAAGCTGCACAAGGTGATGTTGCAGCCGGATTACCGGACGAAGGTGCCTGAAGCCGTTCAGTTTGGGAACGAGGAGGAGGTGAGCTTCGAGCTGCCGAATAAACTCAACGGCTCATTTTAAGGTCTGTAGCGAAAGACGTTAGAGGTGGAGCTTTCGACGTTGCGAGAGTCGAGGGACATGTTTACCAAGTTTTGCAATATAGTCGATCATGTATTGGAAATGATTATAATAGGATGATTCGCAAAGGTCAGTCGAGGCAGCCGTTCTATGATTCCGCGCACATCGATGAACTTGGGGGATTGTTGTGTTTTTTCGGACCACGAGGCCATTCGTCTCATGAACGGTTCCCCGTGTGTGCTGACATGTATGTACGAACGCCCTGATTCTGAGTGAGCATTCTTGCGCATCATGTTCGACGGGTTGCAGCCGGGGAGAGTGTTTTTGAACAGGTGACGTCTTCTTTCACGATCAAGTAGTAATTTCTTTTAACCAAGTTCCAACTCACGCAGGCCAAGTCGGTGCACATGAAGATCAAAACGGCGTGACGAGGATCAGGGACGAACCAACTGAATTGAGATTTAGACATTTGTACACACGTTGGTGTATCAATAAACGGGACGAGACTCGAATGCATATATATTCACCGCCTGTGCATACGGAACAAGAGATCGGTCGATAGGCCTAGACATGATAGACGTGAAAAAAAAAGGAAGGATAGTCAGGACCCTAGAGCGTATTATAGAGGGACAGGGTGAATATTCCTCAAGGAGCGGGAAGTACTCGGTCTGGTGCACAGCAATGAAAATTATTATGAAAGCCGGTGGGATGGACAAGAATGAGAGATTCTTAGATTCTAGAGATGCTCACCTGACAACGATTCCAGGTAGAGAAGTTGAAGAGGAAAAAAAACATACATCCGGAAGCCCGGGGTACGTCACTGAGTACTGATTAAGATTCCCCATTTGAAGAAGATCCTTTCCGATATTCAAGGCCCTCCGGGCGGTCCTGGACCCGACACCAGCCAACTATCATCAAACATAATTGATGCTTCATTGAATTCAGAGATGATAAGCATCGGGGTATAAATGCAAAGGGTATACGGTCATTGTGAAGTAAAGATCCGTCACCGTCGATAATCGGATGTCACCGGTGATGTACAGTGAACTTAGGACCTTGAATGCCTTGCCCAGTGCTCGCATCCGCACACTCAACGAATTGGTGGGACACACATGCAGCCGAAGGTGACCACGGTCCAATGCGGTCGCTATCAGAACGTCCAGTTGTCTGCAAGCTGCGCGGCCTTGTGCTTTGCTAAAGCCGTCGCATTCGCAGTCGCCCCAGGCGAGAGCTTCGTCTACGTGGGTGATCTTGAGCTCTACAGTGGTCACCTTGACCTGGGCCCTAGTCTCGTCTATTAGCTATTTACACTCACAATCCATGGCGGGCTTGAGCTTGTCTGGCTGATCTAACGTGAAGGGAGCCTGAGGCGACAGTGACCTGCTAGACAGTGAAGTCATCACAGTGGTGCTGCTCACCATACTCGACACGGAAGTTGAATCGGAAGGGGACGTGGTTCAAGAAGAGGTCGCGGTACTGCAGGTTGTACAAGGAGACGAGTGTGCTGCTGACATAAAATGCGTGGGTGGTGTTGACGGAATAAAAGAGGGGTGTCGTGACAACTTTTGTGGACTTATTAGATGAGGATGAGGCACTGGAGGTGGTGTTGCTACTCGTTAGATGCTGTCGTTGTCGCAGTAACCGATAAATGAATTGATGTACACTGGCAGTTCATGTCAGTGAGCAGAACACTAAATCTTGTCCTGCCACAAAGTTGCACAGCGCAGTGATGACGCGCATTTGGATAAAAGATAAAGTTCCAAGGTACTTACAACGGTTCGAAACCCACGAAGCGACTGCCAAGTTCTTCAAACACGCATTTCTCCTTTGCAACCCAGTTCTTCCTGCTCCTCCTTTCTTGGATATGAAGTATCGTTCGTGTGCATGGCGGAGATAGCCTGCGACGTACGTATCTTGAAGAGGCGGAGAAAAAGGTGGCACCGTGGCGGACGTGTTCAGATGCGGAATCGAGTTGGCCAACGCGGATATCGACATGGACTTGTGCCAGGAAGCAGTTCCTATACAAGCGAGTGTAAGGAAATACGATAACTGTGTGTGAGTCACGCGGCACTCACACTTCGTCGGTGTCTGTCGGAGCGGTAGGTTGACGACGTCACGACTCGGAGATGTGACTCCAACGATACGGTAAGTCCCTTGTCACGTCCCTTGCATCAGGAAAAAGGAAATTTCTCTGTAGCACTACCGACGTCTACCGTACTACAAAACACTATATAGTAATTGCTTATGAATTGTGTTTCTAAGTAGAAAACTGTAGCCTACCATAACACTGTAAGCAGAATACAAAACCACATAGTACTACTGGTTTACTACCAAACGCGCACACGAACATAGCCGAATGCGCGATCCGCAACGACTTTTGCAAAAATTCAAGGACGCGATGACTGAGTGGGAACGGCCGGCAAGGTGGACGGGGTGGGTAAATGTGTTCAAGCCCGAGCAAGGAGATGGGCGCACACATCCTCGTCGTTGTCGCGTCGTGACTTGTTGTTGTCGTTGTCGTTGCAATGCCCCGTGTCTCTGTTTGGCGTGGTGTCGTCGTCACGGTGCGGTGCCACATTGCCGTCGCGTCGTTTGTCGACGTGTCGACGTTGCGCGAGGGAGGGGTAGGGACGGTGAGGATGGTGACGAGGACGAGGCGTACTCACCGTCGTCGGCCTCGTCTCGTCGTTATGTCGTCGACGTCGCGTCCTGGCATGCCGTCGCGCCATTCGTCGTGTCGTGGGCCGACTCGTGGCACGTCGTTGCGTTGTTGTCGTCGTGTCGTCGTCGCACCGTTGCGCTGGCGAGGGAAGAGGGCGAGGACAAGGGTGTCCCGTGTTGAGTTGAGTTGAGTCGCATCGAACCCGTCGCTGGCGGTAGTGGTGTGGTGCGCCGTGCACGCTAGGCGAGCGATGTCGCCGTGTCGTCGTCGTGGTCCGACAGCGCCGTCATTACATGGAAGGAGGGTGGTGTGGTGTGGCGGGGGTAAGGCCCGTCGTTGTGCTGGCGTCGTGTCGTTGTGGCGCAGCGATGTCGTCGTTTGTGTCGTCGTCGAGAATCTGTAGAGTAGATTATCAATTTTAAAAAAACACGCCACAAACTCACGGACGAGCGTCGTGGGCGCCGATGTCGTTGCATCGCGTCGGCGTTGCATCATGTTGTCGTTGCGCCGCATCGTGGTCTTCCGCATGAAGGTTGCGCACGGGGCCGCGGGCAGCTGTTATGGCGCACGCGCGTGAAGGGTGCGGGCATAGGGTGCGAAGAGAGGAGTAAGCGAGAGAGAGAGAGAAAAAGAGGTGGTGGGGACGCACCTCGTCCCCGTCGACATCTCTTCATTGGGGTCTGCCGTTGACGCGCCGTTCAGTCTCGTCGCCATCCCATAGCCATCCCATCACCATCCCATCCCCGTCCCCTCGTCGTTGTGTCATTGTCCGCGTCGATGTCGCACCGTCGGTATGTTGTTGGCGTGGACAGGGTCTGGTGTAGGGTGTGGGTGAGGGAGAGGGAGAGAGGCGCTCCTTCTCGGCCACACGTTGATGCCACGCGCCGCCTCCGATCCTCGGTGGACCCCCACTTGTCGCAAGTCACACTGAGCCGTCGTCATCGTCGTCGTCGTCGTGTCAGTGTGCATCCAGCTATTGACATAACACGAGTACTTACCTCAGCGCAAGGGCAGGAAAAAGATGAGGGCGCCCAAGGCAAAGGAAGGTCGGCCCTAAACATGTGGCGTGAGAGAGTGCACGTTCCACAACTCAGTATTTTCTCCCTGTCCCCGTCCCGCTCGTTACACCGCCGCGACCTGTCGAGATGCCGACGCTGACTACAAAGGTGAGACTTCCCCTTCGTTGTCACACCCTCCTCATCCTCCTCTTCCCCGTGCAATAGCGCGACAACTTGAACAACGCGCGTCCATCCGTTTTCACCACGACACAACGATGGTAACGCTAACGGTCTGAATCACGGTGAGCTCACGTTGTCATTCGTGTACCCGCCCTCCTCACCCTCTTCCCTTGCTCATGCAAGGACACGTCGTCGTCGTCAACATGTTATCACGCGACAACAGACGACGCGGCAACGTCGACGACCCGCCCCCGTTGATGAGCCGCGATGGTAATTTGAACGCTTACGGTCACGGTGAGCCCATGTTGTCATCCGCATCCCTGCCTTCCTCACCCTCCTCACTCACTCACGCAATGATGCGTCGTCGTCGACGTGTTATTACGCAACAACAGATGACCTCTGTGTCTCACTCCCGCGGTGTCTCGGCGTCAAACGGAGATGGCGCGTCCCCAACCTCGTCCTCAACCCACCCGTGTCCCCTCCCTCCCTCCCTCCCTCTCCTGCACATGCCCACGTTTGTGCCTCACTCCCGCGGACCGCGCACACTATTCAGATATGGACTGGCCGGATGAGGTTGAAGAGGTGGGGGATGATCAGGAAGAGTAAGAGTACAGTGAATAGCCACTGTCACGGTGTTTGTTGGCTTGGTTGGGTCCTGGGTGGGTCGGGCGTTCGGTCGGGCGCAGGTTTGAACCGTTTGATCGGTTGGGTCACCGTGGACATTTATAATCGATACCAGATGCATTAGTTACTATATTGTTCTATATAGCTACACTACCAGATAATAAATATGTGCTACAGTGCTACAGTGGTGTGACTCAGGCGTGCTACCACAGCTATGAGAAGCTATATCGTTCGACGATGGACAATAAAACACGTGCTACAATTAGCTACGGTAGATATGTCGTCGTGTCGAAGCTACTACTATAGGGGGGACTACTCGACAGCGACTACATAACTACTTCGGGCTATATCTATTATATTATGCACCGGCGCAGCACAGCGTGTCCACCCGCGTGGCTTCCGTTCCGATCCCGACCAGTTCCCGTTCCGAGCTGTGCTAGGGGACTGCGCTCTCCTGTTGCGCGGACTCTGCGCTCCCGTTGCGCCCAGGACCGCTCGCCTGGACGCCCCTCACTTTTTATGTCGCGCTGCTCGGCGCTTCCCGGCTCTGCCCTGCACAACGTTTCCCGGCGCTGCCCTGCTTACTACTGCTATGGTGTCAAACGCGCGCGAGACGTTAGTGAGTCACAAATGGTGAAACGAGCTCGAAGATCTTGGCTGAATGGGAGCCTCGGGATCTCCTAGCGCCCGGGACCGCTCCCGTCCCTCATCGTTTTCCTGTCGCACTGCACGACGCTTCACGGCGCTGCGCTATCTCGCTATCCGAAAGTGGTGTCAAACGCGCGCGAGACGATTGTGAGTTACAAATGGTGAAGCGAGCTCAAAAATCACGGCTGCATGGCAGCTTGGGGTCTTCGCCGTTCGTCCGGGCTCTCCTGTCCATGAGCATCGGTGACATCATGAGTGACGCTCTGTTCTCCCCTTTCGCACCACGATGACGCACACACCGTGACTCTCCCCCTTTTAACCCCGTACTAATTTTGAGGCTCAGATATCATCTCATCGTCAATGGCTACCTCCTCCACAATTCACGGTATTCTCGGCGTGCGTAACGGTCGGTCGTACGAATACGCGCCACAGAAAACTTTTTGGAAGCATGAAGGCTTCTTGCCTCTTTCATCGGGCGATGATCTCCCCGTTGAATTCTTCACGTACGGCCGGGGATCTGCTCCCCTCGAAGACGGCGCTTACTGTGGCGTCGCACGTGCCGTCGCTCGCACACCTCTGGTGTCGACATCCGTGAATGCACCTACAGATGTCGTTGAACCTGTCTTGCAGCTTTTCGCCTCAGATGTACGTGCTTTTGCTTTACTTTTTGATCGTCTACATCTTTTTTTCAGGTCTTTTGTCCTATTCCTCCACTTGCTTCGGACAGCGACGGTGGAAGTCAGATGCCCTCGCCCGTTTTCATTATCGCCGGGAAGGTTGCTCGCGGCAATCTCACCTTTGAAGGACAGCCCGCTTTTGACATTGACATCTCACAATACGGCGCTATTGCTCAACAGCTCTTTCGTTCACGCTGCTATTATTCCGCAAGCAATGGTCGGCTATCGAAGACTCCCGTTCCTGATGCCGGAAAACATGTAGTCGTGCATGGAGTGCTCACGGGAATTGCCGAAGGACGATGCATCATTCAGGTAATCGATATTGCGCTCGGACCAGGAGGCGACTTCCACTCCGCCCCCACTGATAAACAACCTCCTTCGACCACTTTGCCGAAGTTCGACTGGAAAGGTGGGAAGGCGAAAAAGAGAGCGAGAAAGAGTGAGGATTGTGAAGATGGAAAACAAGTTGCTTCGACTTCGAAGCACTAATTCTCCTACGATCGTCTTCTCATACTACGTCTTTATCTTCATCGTGTACTGTCTTCGTGTGTATGTGTAACATTATTGTATTGTGCAAAGATAGTGATCTCATTCCGTTCTTCGTCGGTCGACCTTTTCTTTTTTGCACTCCGATGCGGAGTCTGCCATGTAACTCTTCAACGACTTTATGCCTCTCACACGCGCACAAGATCGAGATCGTCAGCGCAGACGCCGACAAAGTGTCAGTTTCAATGTTTGACGACAATTTAATGGTTACTCATTACTGTTTTACAGTCTCATGCTCCCGTTCGTCGCCGCAGTCGTTCTCCTTCACCACGTCCAAACGAGCATCAATGGTGGGATCTTCTTCGCATCCGACCACCTGCACCTATTGTTCCTGCAACCTGGAATCGTCGGTGCCCCCATTGCCATGCCTTGCTACTGTCAACTGAAAGCAATACCTTTTGCTGTCGTGGTGGTCATATTGTCCTCCCTGCGCTTCATCCATGGCCTCATCGGATGCGCTCTTTGCTACAGCACCACGTCCACAAGCAACATCTTATAGATCACTGTCGTGTAATGAACAACCTGTTCACTTTTGCCGGAATAGGAGTCACCGGAGGATTTGAGCATTTTGCTTCCGGTCCTGCAATTGGTCCCCCCGCTGTCGCAATTACCGGTCGCACATATCACCTACTCCGTGATACGGAATATACAGATCACTCCATCCACTGGTTCATATATGATGACGCACAACGAAAGCAACATGCAACCGAATTCGGGGTTCATGCTTCTGTCGTACAAGCCATCACGGACGACCTGCAAACTATCAATCCATACGTGCACCATCTTCATCACTTCCGTAGTACCCCCCGACAACATAGTCGGATACTCGAGCTACAAGACTTCACGTCAAACACCGATTTCGCAGCTGTCATGCACGCATCTAATTCCACTTCTATCAATCCCCGTTCCGTTGTTGTACGCAGGCACGGAAACCGTGCACCCGAATTTATCAACATTCTTTCTCACCACTACGAGCCTCTACATTACATTCTCTTCTTTCCATACGGCGAAATCGGCTGGGGAACCAATAATGTGCCCGACATTCCGCACCTCAGTCAGATTGATTGGTATCGTCGTCGGCTATTAGCCAATGATGATGATCGCTTCACTCTTCTGGGCCGTTTATGCTGTGAATATTTAGTGGACATGTACTCGCGCACGGAGGAAGAGAGATTGAACTACATCAACAGGGAGCGGAGATTTCAAGCCGAAGAAGCTCACATGGAGAATGAGAATGACGAAGATGAAGAACGAATAGAGCCATCAATAAAGCTTCCCGTAAGCTTCGTCGGCTCGCACGCTTGGACATCTGAACACACTGCCGATGCAATGGCACTCGGTCGCAAATACGGACAACCCACCTTTTTCTGTACGATGACTTTCAATCCGGATTGGCCAGAAGTGAAAGCTATCCTCTTGCCAGGCCAATCTGCCTCTGATCTGCCGGTTGTCGCTGCGCGCGTCTTCAAATCACGTCTACAACAAGTGCTTTCCGTCCTCCGCACCTCCTTTGGACATGTCGTATATCTTATTCGTGTTATTGAATTTCAAAAAAGAGGGTTCCCTCATGCACACATCATATTCAAGGTTCTGTTTTTCACCGTCGTCAAGTAACATCTTTGTCTCATTGTTTTCTCTCCAAGGTTGAACCCGAACCTCCGTTTGAATGCATCGATGCCATCATTTCAGCAGAACTCCCCCGTCATGATCCTGCATTACGAGAAAAAGTGCACAAATACATGATGCATAAAGAAAACCACCTAGCGAGAGCCGGTAGTCGTTGCAATAAAAATGGCCATTGTGTTTACGGGTTCCCCCACTCCATCACACCCACTACTTCCATAGACGAAGCTGGTCGAATTCAATGGCGTCGACGTGAACGTGAAGATCTATGGGTCGTCCCTCACTGTCCTGCGTTACTGAATGTCGCCGACTGTCACTTCCACTTCGAAATAGCCTTCACTGCTAAAGTTTTCACCTACCTATACAAATATCTCTACAAGGGTCCCGACACTACGTATTTCACTCTTTCCGACGAGGCCGAAAACCCTCAGCAACCAATCCCACGTGATGAAGTGAGGGATTACCAAAAGGCTCGCTATCTTTCCGCTCCCGAAAGCGCCTGGCGCATCCTTGGTTTCGAGATTACAAGAAAAGAACCTGCAGTAGAATGTCTTCCGGTTCATCTACCTCACCGAAATATCCCTCAGTTTCGCCAAGCAGGTGGTCAACGTTCCTCCACCTCCTCTCTCGACCGTTACTTCCTTCGCTCTCATGCTCTCCTCCATCTTCGTTATGAGGAATACCATGAACTATATGTTATGTATCCTTATCATCCTGGTGATCCTCTCACCGAACGTGACTTTCTGGAAGAAGAACATGCAGGGATTGCCCGCAAAAAGGCTTCACGGCGTGCTTCTCGTGAAAAAATTGTTCGCATCGTCAATGTGAATCCGAATGCTGGCGAACTGTTCTATCTCCGAATGTTGCTCATCCATAAACCCGCTTCCTCATTTCTAGACTTGCGGACGGTCGACGGAGTTACTCTACCCTCTTTCCATGAAGCAGCTCTACGATGCGGAATTTTCTCTGATGAACATGAAGCCCACTTTGCTCTACGTGAAGCTGTTGAATGCCTTCGAACTCCTGCTCAACTACGTTTTCTATTCTACCTTCTCATCCTAGAAGGTTATCCTGCTGTTCCTTTATGGGAAGAATTTCGTCATCCAATGAGTATTGACAACATTACCCGACTCCTCGATGAAGAGGCTGGATACCAAAGCACACTTACTTCCATCGCAAGCTATCTACGCTCTTCAGGAAAGAGAATGGCAGACTTCGGTCTCCCTGAGCCTGTGGTACGCACCAGAGAAGTTGCGGAAGAATTGGTATTCCTCAATCGCAACAGTAATCGATTTCGTACCGAAAGTCAACAACTTCGAGCGCAACTGAATGAAGAGCAATCATTGGTTTTTGATACTATCTACTCTGCCATCACTCAGCATGCCCTATATGCTCACACGCACACAATGTTCTTCGTTGAAGGGCGACCTGGACGCGGAAAGACTTTCCTTATCAAAGCCCTCGCAGCATCCCTTCGTGCTCAATCACTCATCGTTCTCATTGCCGGAACAAGTGCTCTATCAGCCGTTGCGTACGAACGCGG
This sequence comes from Leccinum rimulosum, assembly GCA_038091395.1. Lineage (NCBI taxonomy): Eukaryota > Fungi > Basidiomycota > Agaricomycetes > Boletales > Boletaceae > Leccinum > Leccinum rimulosum. Next base: position 13,491 of record JBBPOJ010000691.1, read on the forward strand.
AAGAACCGCTCATTACCTTTTCGGTATTCCTGTTACCGACGACAACACTGATATACACTCCTCCGTTCCACCTCACTCACCACGTGCCGATCTCATTCGAGAAGCATGCGCAATTATATGGGATGAGCTTCCCATGGCAAACAAAGCGAGTTGGGAATGCGCTCATCAACTATGTTGCCGTATCATGCAACGTTTTGATGTTCCATTTGGTGGGAAGATCATCATCGGTAGTGGCGATTTCAGGCAAGTTGCTCCGGTGGTTCCAGGGTGCGGAGAAATGGCCTCCCTAACAGCGTCTGTAAAAACTTCTCCACTGTGGACTCATATGTTCTCCTTCTCACTCCGTACTCCCATCCGCACAATCACCGATGCAGAATTCACACACACCATTGACATCATTGGGGAGGATTCCACAACTCCTCGGCACACGTTTCCACTGCTAAACTCCACTACCGCTATCGATGACGCAATTGACTTCTTATTCCCTCCGGAGGTGCTCTCTGATCCCGAACTTTGTCTACGGCGTTCCTTTTTATCGCCCCGTAACATCTTCGTTGATTCATTCAATGATAAAGTTCTCGATGTCTTACCAGGTCCTTTCTGTATGCTATATCTCTTTCTGATTGTCTTCGTTGACTCTCATAAAACTCTCTCCACCAGATTACCTTTTCAGTTCCGACACGTTAAAAGAAGGTGATCAACTCCCTTTCAACTCTCCAGAACAGACACCTGAATACCTCGCAATGCTCCATCATCACGGTGTTCCCCCCCATCAGTTGGCTTTGAAAAAAGACACCATTTGCACTATCCAACGCAACCTCTGCGTTCAAAAAGGGTTAGTACACAATGCTCGCGTTCGCATCACAGCAATCCATCAGCGCTTCGTGGAAGTCAGCTTTCCAGGAGAAAATGAAACACACTGCATCCCGCGTATTTCCTTCAACTTCACACCTCCCGCATCTGATTGGACAGTCACTCGAAAACAATTTCCACTTCGTCCAGCATACGCGACTACGTTCAATGGTTGCCAAGGTCTCACTCTCGACCGCACTGTACTCGATGTCCGCATTGATCCGTTCGCACACGGACAATTGTATACAGCACTATCTCGCGTTCGACAAAGAGATGATACTTTACTGTTATTCTCAGAATCAAACGAAGAACTCTCCATTGCTAACATAGTGTACAAATCTCTCCTACTTTAACTGTTGCTGAAATTCAATATGTTCCGTGCCCCACCCGAAATGATCGACCGTCCGAAGGTGCCGCTTGTACATAAGTAATGATCTTTCTCTCGCCTGTTTCTTCGTCGAGATGATACGGCACGTCTATAGAGCAAGCATCGTGTCTCACGTCTTGCACCCCACTTCCAGGACAGATCTGCTCCCTTTATACTTGGGCTAACGCGTACGTATCTGCCAGTGCATGCACTGATGCACGGACGCGAGGGAGGGCCCGGGGCCGCCAACTCTTCCGGCGCGCGTATGTTGCGGTCCCTTCCTGGCCTCACCTAGATGATCTGTCCGGTCCATTCTGTCAGACTGTCACATTACTCACACCCAGGCTCGATAAATGCGAACTTATCAGTGGAGAGGCGGCCGAGCAGATCCTATGGCAGGAAGAGGACAACCTACGATGAAGCTGAACACAATACTCTACGAGGACCACCGACTCGACTCGCTGGAGTGCACTGGCACTCCATCGGACAACACAATTAACAGGACCTTGAAGGGCCTCATAACACTCCCCGACCCTACTATGTGTTGTGAGTTAGTCTACTGCATCTAAACGCCACCCAATTTGACACGACTACTGTACGTCGACCGTACGAATACTTTCCATCAACTCCTCCAATGGTGTCTCCGCTCGAATCTGCGCCTTTATAAAGCTGTCCGTTGCGACCCGCCTGTACTGCTCTCGCCTCTGCAAAGCAAGCAGCAGCCCACCAAACGGTTGTCTGAGCCGACCGACGAGCTGGAGTGCGCGTGTCTCTAGATCAAATTGAGGAACACTGTCTGAGAAATCCTGGTCGACCATGGTAGAGATCCATGGATAGACGAGAACTAAACCGTGCATTCCTAACAAGTCATCCTTGGTCTCGACGCGGAACTCTCCAAGAATCCTCGATGTCGCACGATAAACGGGATGATCATGTTCCGAGGAGCGGGCGAGGTTGGCAAGGGGAAAAACGAGACAAGGAAGTTTCAGTCGACTGGAAAGGATCGATAGAGATGGGAGGCCATAGAGTTGTTGATACAACTTGACAATTGGCGAGCGATCGGGAAATGATGATCGTAGTGCATCGATCATCTCATCCATCTCGTTAGTCTCTATCGGTCGCGGAACGTGAGGGGGTTCGATTTGATCGTAGACAGTGAGATCGGAGGGGAGGTAGCTTTTGGTAGTGCTACCAGAGTTTCCAGTCCAAGAGAGAAGCGTGACATCATCCGACTGCGTCAGGATATGCTCGAGGAGACGACGGACTGCTCGGTCGCCTTCGCCATATATGACCGGGAGTGAGACGTCAAAAATTCCAAATAGTGAGTATGCGATATCTTCCTCCCGAGTCGTTTGGCGCTTCGAAGCGAGGTACAGCTTCTCGCGCACCCTATCCAATCCCGGCTGTAGTGTAGCAAGTTTCTCCGTGGCGAAATTTGTTGCCTGCTCCATCTCCGAGAGAATAATGGGGGATTCCTTGTGATTAAGGATGTCCAGACCGAGGTATGGCTTCCAATCTTCTGTATAAAATTGAATGACCCTCGAAGCAACGTACTCCTGGTACGTCCACCCACGAGTATTCCAGATGCTTTTCCAAAGGTCGCCTTCTTGTTGCGACTCCGAGAGCACACCGAGGAGATGGACGATCGTAAGTGCCGCACGACAGTACCACCGAAACATGGCGACGACAGATTCTTGTTGAACCCCCTTGTCTGCCTGATTGACGCAGCACGTATCGCTCCATGCCCACCTGAAATGGCGAGACTGGACCAGATTACAGAAATTGACGAGCTTCTCGATTGTCGAGAATTTGGGTAATCCATAGATCGAGATGGCCTCAACCATCTGGAATGTCGGCTCAGCAGGCTGCCACCTGTGCGAGAACATCACATATTGATAGAATTTCTCCACCTCTTGCTTGATGCGTGCACGGTCGAGACGATTATGGGTAGTCATTGCAGACCGAAGTTCGTCAAAGATAAGGAGTTCTTCAAACGCAGTGGCTTGCTGTGTTTTATCACAGAGACGACCAGTGACGGTGTCGATGAGCACGCGGGGTATGTCACGGATGGTGTCATCGGCGACCTTTCGGATGAGTGGAGTCGCGTCGAGATATCGAAGCTCTGATATCAAAATGACGTGAATTTGTATTTTCACGCGGTTAGATCAAACGAGCTCACCACAAACTTGGGGTTCCGCCGAATTCTTTATCGTCGACAGCATCATCTCGAATGCACTGAACGCCTCCCTGTAGCGGCCCATGCTATGTAATACGGAATGTCTCCTCTTGTAGCCTTTGTAGTTCATTGCCAAGGTCATGTTCAATAACCTGAATATACCATCACTACCGTCAACTGTGCACACTACGAGTCACTTTATAATACCTTGGTAACGCGGACAAGTTCCTCCTCCAGTAAACTTGCTCGCGCCTTGCAGCATTTGACAATGATATCGTTGATGTTCGTCGGATCAAGGAAAAGTGTGCTCGAATAGTATCCAATGGCCGCGCCATGGTCCTCAGCCTGCTTCTCAAGCTTCTTGATGCAACGTTGTTTGAAATCTGTAGAGACTCTCAGATTGCTCTGAGGCGCCAATGAAACCACTCACTAAGTTCCCACTGCTGTCGATCATCAAAGGCGTGCGTTTCCTCTGATAGCTCATCCTTCATCTTTCGAAAACATTCCATCGCTTCCGTAACACGATCGTCTTCTTCAAGCACATCACAAACTGCCCAATAGAGATGATACTTTGGAGAAATGAACTGAATGGCACGAGGACTGTCAAGCCATTCCAAACAACGTTGTAAACCACACCCTACCTTGTCTGTGCCTCCCAATACCCCATCGGCTGAATGACAATGCAGCCCCATCTTGGCCCATCCCATCAACACGGTATTAGGAGGTGAGCTAAGGGATAAAATAGCAGAGTAGGCTGAAAACGCCTCGACGTGTTTCTCCGCACTTGACGCGTTGTCTCCAATGGTCCGAAGCTGTGATACGCATCGGTCGGTGAATTCTGACCGCAGGGATTGAGAATACTATAGTATGAAATGACGAAGACACTCACCTTCAAGCCAGTTCATGATCAACTGATTGTACTGCAGATCCTCACTCGTGGTGTTGATGATCTCGAGAAGATGTTGTGCAGCATCATATACGCGACCACAGGCAAACATGGATTCACATTCATGTTTCTGCTCGTACACGTGCAGGGTGCATTGGAGCCCTTGGACAGTTTGCTCGAGATCGCCTATTTTTCGTTCTATGGATACAGACAACGGATCAGACAGTTGCGAATCGAAGCCGTGATAAACGTACCCGAGTTTGCTAGGGCCCTTATTGCTTCGTTTAATTGACTGTCTGGGCGTTGTAAGGCGACTGTCAATATGGTGGGAGTAGACATAGATTGAACGCACTGGAGTTTTCTTCTCGAGAACGAAGGGTGTGCCTGAGGCTTTCTTTTTCCTGGTTGGCCTTAGCAAGCTGGTCACGAAGTCCCTGAGCTGATTTTTCTAGATTTACCACAGTCTCGCCTAACCACATTGAGATACGATGTCAACGAAGTGGGAATGAAGACAGAGAGAACGTACTTGTTCTGTCATGCTGTGCGCGAAGGGACCGGTAGTCTCTGTCGGATGAAGCAAGCTGGTCGCGGAGACGTTGATTAATTTCCTCGAGACTCGCAATGCTTGTTGCTGACGGGAATGAATAACGGCACGGAGCAGTCAGCCGGCTAATAAGCACACCTTGACTTGTACTCTGAACATGCAAGGGTTCCACAGTGTCTCCGAGATCAACGTTTTCTGTCCTTGAGCGGTGGGGTTCTGGCTCCAAGAGTGTCTGTTTGGGTTGAATAAGTAATGACATCTGATAGAAGTTGTGAGACTGACGTTGTCGCGGTAATGTGAGGGAAGGATGTCCAAAAGATGTCGAAGGATGATTTTCTTTTCTGGAGTGACCGCGATGTCATAGTTTGGTGAGATGGCCATGGGCGAGGTGAAATTGGAGCGAGGGATCTTGATTTTCGCAAGGTATTCGTGGGATGTAGTGTCCCACAGTGATAACGACGAAAGTCCGGAGGTTGCGATGAATTTGTCGTTGGGTGTTAGTGCGATATAGCCTGCGCCGCGAATGTTCCATTTTGAGAGAGTTGTCCAGGTGGACACCTCGAGACAGTATATGTTGCCGTCTTTACACAAAGCGAGGAGTTGCTTGCCATCGCTCGTCCAGGCGAGGCTTCCGTTCTGTATGCTGTTTACGTAAATCGGAAATTGGGCAAGGAGTCGGCCGTTGCGACTGTCGTAGACACGAACAGACTTCGCAAGGGCAGTGGCAATGAGTTGTCCGTCGGGCGAGAACTTGACAGCGACCACATCGTTGTCCTGTTTGAATGGTCCACCGAGCAGTCGCTGACCAGCTGGAAGTGACCAGACAGAGAGCGTGTAGTCATCCGATCCGCTTGCGATTCTTGTCGAGTCCGGTGAGATGTCCACTGCTGTCACCATATCGCTGTGCGCTTTGAACTGGGTCACCTTTGCGTGGTCTGTCGCTTTCCATACCGTCACTCGACCATCAAGCGTCCCAGCCACGATCCACTTTCCGTCGTGTGAGACTGCAAGGTCGTAAACAGCACTTCCAGTATCCATTGGCTTCCCCACTTCCTGACCATCCGCCACTCTCCATCGTCGAATAATTCCTTTTTCTCCTGCGCTCACGACATGCTTCCCGTCGGGAAGAAACTTGACCGACCATGTGATGTCTTCAACATCGATCTCGATTGGGTTCACGCCAATGATGTTGGAGGCGATAATCTTTTCACTCGATTCCCCAGGTCCCTTCAGTGCTTTATTTTCGGTGGTCTTGGGTAGATCGTCTTTGCTCGTCGATGCACCCATCTGCTGTCCGTGTGAGCTGTCCACCCCACTTGGTCCTTTTTCTTTTGTCAGTTCTTCAGAGCACCACGTGTATGTACTACTCACCATCCCTCCTCCTTCGGCGCATCTTGGAAAACATACTCGGTTGGCTAGGTTTGAGTGTGGTGCAAAGACTTCGGTACGGCACAGGTGTTTACTCACGCACTGTTTGCCCCGTTCCCACTGCGGCCCTGGGCGCTTGCTCTCAGGCGATGGTATTTTCACTCGAATCCCGAGTATCCTCCAGACTGTAAGGACCCCATCTTCGGCGGTTTTTGGTTCATTGTTTTTGTTCACAGATGCGGCATCCACTTGCTGTCCGCTATCAAGAGTCCCAGTGGGCGGCTGTCCACCCCACTCGGTCCATTTTCTCTTGTCAGTTCCCCAGTGCACCAATTATATTACCCATGTATGCAATACTGTACTACTCACTGTCCCTCTTCGTCAGGCGCACTTGGAAAGCATACTGGGTTTGAGCGTGGTGTTCTTGATCGTTTACTATACTAAGCAAATACAAAGGATACTTAAGTAAGTACCTTCGGTTGTATCATATCACCTGACAATACACCGTGTTCGCTGACTCCCGTGTAAATAAAGTTTGAGGGATTCGATGCCATAGACGTACAGCGACTTGGAATTTCAGGTCGGGAGTGTAGCACCCGTCCGTGCGCGCGTCCCTGGCTGCTCAGACTGGGCTTTATCATGATGAGGGGTTCTGTTAAACAATCAAATTAGCGGCGGGGAGAAAAAAAAAGAGAAGGCGTGGGAGTCGGCGGATGACATTGGCGCTCTCAGGCATCATCATACGAGGCCACAAAAGAGTCAGGCTGTAGACGAAGATTGCAGCCTGCAAGATCCTCACCACGTCACGTTGACTTTGGGGACCACTTGTAGACAGTACCGCATGCGCTGCCAGTGACTCAGCTCTGGAGATGTTGATCCTTTTGACGCCCAAATCTCGCGTCCGACGAGGTCCCTGTCACGGTCAAAAATGCCGCGCCCAATCACGGTGCTCGGACTCACGACCCCGGGCCCCCCAACTCCTTTTCCACGACAGCGACAACATCTTCATTCCCGTCTTGGATCTCACTCTTAATATGCCGCGGTGAAGGTTCATATTTATACAATCATAAACTTACACGTAAAGTTGAAATGATAGTAATGAAGTGAAGTACTTCCTGGACTCATCATCTAGTGATCTGGGGTCCACTCAAATGAGCTTTGTGAGACTTCGTGTTCTTGTTCCTCGATTAACTGCCTGATATAGGAGTCCGGAAGCGCCGTATGTTCAGGTTGGTGTTCTGTCGACGAGAATCACAGTCCTGCCAGTGGGGGTGCTTGCCAGACGCTGTCCAGACATCTGGCAAGGAAGACTCGATACTTCAACCTGAGCTGACTCAAGGACCTCTTTCCACGGTCACAAGGGTTCGATATCTTTGGCATCGAGCCTATTCGTCTAACGAGTCAAAGGTCGAAAATACCCTACCTAGTAGCCCCCGGCGTAGTCGTCGACCCGCCCTCCAATGATGTTGTCAGGTCTCTGATCATCATTCCGATGTACGCCGCGGCGAAATTGTATTTTTATAAACTCACACAGACGAACCCGTCTAGACCGATCCGACGATCCGAATTTCACTATAGTCCATACTTTTTTTTGTAGGCTTTTCCGCCCCTTTACCACATCGTGCGGATCTACATTGGTTTCTGTACCGCCTCTCGTTGTCTAACCAAACCTGCTCTAAAAAGAGAGATTCCGTTCCCGCGTCACCTCTTCCCCGGATCCGTCTTTCCCGAATCCGTCTGTCCCTAGCGTCTTACTTTGGGGTACAGAGACACGCGATGACCCTCGGAATGGGTGATCCATGAAGCAAGAAGGCAATAATAGAAGAGAAGAGACAAGACAGATCCGACTCGATCCTCCACTCCGTTCTGGCTCTGGTTGCCCCTTGGCCTCCTCTGACGAGCCTCGAGGTTCAACGTAACATTTCACGCTTTATGGTTCAAGTTCAAGGTTCGACGGCGTCAACTGCAATCAAGCCTATTTGATTAACGCTCGACAAAGCACACCTCCGTACGTACGTACAAGCATGCATGGACGGTAAAATACGCCACCACCCTCGAATGAGCGACCCGTGAAGAAAAACGCGAGAATAACTCTGTGGCGCCTCAGGCGGCCCATCCCTCGCAAGCTCCGGCCCTGGTCGTCAACGGGTCGAGCCTCGAGGTTCAACGTAAGTAATGTCCGCGTTTCATGTTTCAAGCTCAAGCTCCGAGCTCCAAGCACAAACTTACTTCCAGCTCAAAGTTCCGG
>JBBPOJ010000692.1:0-21916 GCA_038091395.1 Leccinum rimulosum
CAAGTAATGTGTTATGAAGCACCCTCAGGCCTCACCGGCACCAACGACCCAATGGCTGACCAAAATAAACACCCGACTACATGATAGCTAGCACGCTTCCCCCACCAATCCCTCATGTCCGACCGGATCCACCACACCTGGAACCACATCAGCCAATATTGGCTCACTAGAGGTTTTAGTGGGTATCACGCTGCCACGGCCCTCCGCTTGATGGAGATGTCACCAGCTCAGGAGTCCCACACTGCCCCGCACACCACGGGGCGTGCGTAAGCTGCATTTCCTCGGATCTCGACTGCCGCCTTAGCGTGTTATGTAGGACTAGGTTAGCCAGTTGCTACATAATGTTTATCGCTCGTCCAAAAAAAAAAAAAAGGAACTTGAAGATCGTTAGGACCTCAGAGTGGTGACCGAGTCCGAATTTCGACGGGTTGTCAGCAGAACGAGTACTGAATGTTTACTTCTAGTGGTTAATCACTACGCAGCATAGCACGCGTTCGCGACTGTGTTCAACTCGACGTTCGTTTTACAATGGACGTATTTACATGGTATTACCGCAAGTAATTAACGGTTGCATACTCAGCGTTACCTCCTGATTTATTCTCGCCAGGACAATGTTTCCAGGAATTCGAGGCGCGCTGACAAACTTCCGCTCGTCAAAGAGTCCGACGATTCGAAGGCTTGTTCATCGTGGACTTGACAAACCTGTAAGATATCGATATTTATTGTTCTCGCTGTAGCGCTAGCTCACCTCCAGCGGTATGTTGGAATGATTTTGCGATGTCATTGTATGAATTTCAGCCATGGTGCCGAACAATCAATCATTGGACGATCTGACTCCGGACGTTTTAAGCACAAAATTTGCTGCAGTCATGTACGTGGTACTTTGCAATAAGATGTGTCATCATTTTGCAACATGCTCGATCGAGTCCCGGACTGGAGAGGAGGCTCGAGGTTGCCGCGTGCGTAGGCGAACTTTAAATGTGCATCATTTCTGTCCAGGTTGTGAACAATTAAAACGAGTGACCGATCACTTAATATATGCTACAACGAGCACCGCAATCAAGTAAGTTGCAAGCTGGCAGTAAGATCTTACATAAATAGAAATAGATTGGAATGATTGCATTTATTGCAAAGTCATTAGGGAGTGCCTAACGACGTATCATTCATATCCATATCTCTATCAAGTACGAATAAAAAATGGCTGTCGAGAAAGTACATGCCTACGCAACACCTCCGACATCGCACAACAAAAAGAAGAAAAATAATGAGGGGGAGTGGGCCCGGTGGGGTACAGCTTTCGATCTGGTCAATCGGTCCAACAATACAGATTGTTACACACAGAAAGGAAAGGAAATAAAATAAAAGAGCGAAAGAATATCAGGTAGCCTGCAGCACGGGTCAATATCCTACACTGCAGTCACAGTAGGGAAACCTACCGATGCGGACTTCGTAGGCCGCTGACCCCGCAGGGGGTGGAAGTCAATGCGACCGACTTCCATGATATAACGACTTCTGAGTGTGCTTGGATCGTCTTCGATGTCGATGTGCTGACTTGCATGAACAGCCGACTGAACGGCTGTTTCCCCAAGGAAGTGACGCAAGGCACCTTCCCACTCCAGGCAGGCACGCTGGGCATCTGCCAGTGCAGCAATGCACGCTTCCTTCCTCCACAGCGCATCGATTAATTCCTTCGTCAAAGGATGTGAATGAGGGGGTGGATTTACGGTGTTTCTCTGTAGTCCTCCCTAAGAACAACAAATCAAGGTGACTATGAGATGCTCACCCCGAATGTACCCCCTTGTTGTCGAAGTATGGCCTGTTTCGTTGTAGTAGCAGCCTCCTCCAGCTTCCTGGAAAGCTCTGGAGATGGCTTTTCAAACAGCCTTGGATCTAAGCTTGATTTGCTGAGGAGAGCCGGGTACGGTTGCTTCTTAGGAGTGGCTGACATCTTAGATGGTCACTAAGCAGGACAGGGTCTTAAAGCGCCGGATCAACACAAATGTCGTAAATATATACCCATGCACAGTGTGACTGTGACGCGTGACAAAACCAATCTGATTACTGACTCCGCGGGGGAAACGACAACATAACGAAAACAAGATAACATAGAACGAGCTTAAATGTTCACCCAAGTCGACAGAGCTTGAGACCCCTCGCCATGCTCATCCGAAATTAGGTGTAGGAGCGTCAAGATCTTCCTTTGCTCGTCCGCAACCTGTCGGATGCGAGCCTGCGTGATGGCACCGTGGTTCAGATCAAGCGGCCCCACGGCAGCGTAATCGCGGAGCTCGAGGACGAGCTAGATGAGAAGTTATTAGAAATAACGATGTTAATGAGAAAAACTGGCGCACCCACGCCAGCACAAACGCTATCTTTTCGCAGTGGAATGCAGCCGCGCTATTGAGGACGTGCTCGGGCTGGGGGAAAGACTCCGTTACACCGATCCACAAGTCGGAATTGGGATTACCGATCACGTCTTGAAGGAATTCACGAGTTGACAGATCTGCGAACCAGTAGACTTCGCCGGACAGACCGAAGGCATGCCAGAACGGATAGCCGTAGCTATCGTTCCAAGTCATGTGGACCGCCGTGATCGTTTGGTGGCCGACGTGGTTCCCGAAAAGCCAAGAATACGATGCATCCGGCGACATCGACAGCAGAAATACTTGAACCGCCGAGCGCACCTTGATGAGGTATGAGTATCCGACGGTTCGGATCTGTTGATAGGATGAGACCAAAACGGTAGATCGTATAACTTACTTACCTTGTTTGAAACGAGGGTTCTGAAGACGGCATCCTGCTGTTCTTGAAGGATGTGTGGAATCGGTGGTTGGACAATTTGCGCTTTAAAAACCGTCAATGATATCGTTAAGTTTGTATCGAGGTCGCTTACCTGGTCCTGGAAGAGTTACAGGCATCGACCGGTGCTCGGTGAGCACCCGGTCGATGACCAAGGCGATCTCTTCGTCGTCCAGCATGAAGTTGATGGCGAGTTTTCGAAGGCGGTATTGATTAGTGAGGATGCGATGAGATATGCGAATGACGGAATGGACCGAGACGAGCCACCACTCGTTCGCGATGTCGTGTAAGAGACCGAAGAAATGAACTGTAAACCGAATCGGATGTGAGTAGATCAGTAAGAAAAAGAAAAAGAAACTTACTCGGATACTCGTTGTATCCGATGTCCACTGGGGGGGTGGGTGGAGGATCTTGCGGCGGATTGATGTCCATTAGGTCGAGGTGGGTCGGAATTATAGCAGGGAAGGACGCCCAATCGTCATATTCGGAGGGACCGTCTGGAAGTTGTGGATGAGAGGACATGGCGGCGGAGTTTGACTGGCGGTGTGACACGAGTCACGGTGTGAGCTTAGTCAGTTAGCGACCGCCTCAACTCGTGTTTTTTTTACGACTGACAGTATGTCACGGTCGACAATAATTTGTCCCACACAATCCCCGTCCGCTTCTCTCTGCCAAATCTTTTACGGCTTGACATTCCCCGCTGAGCATTCTCTCTCTGCCGGATATCAGCCCTAGCGCGACCATTCCTGCGGCATGATCATTACGATTACTTCCATCCTTCAGTTCGAGCTTCCATCGAGTATCCACATGCTTGATCAAGCTCGAGGTCTGGTCGCTCGCGTTGATGAGGTAACCATAAACGCACCACGAAAAGAGTTCGTGGTCAACTTCGTCGATGAACGGGCAGTGCCTATGAATTTGGACTGAATTCGAATGCTTCTAGGCGTTGTCGTGGATGTCAAGGGTTGCAGCGAACCTGACAGCCAGCAAAATAGCACGCCTCTGTGTGTACGAACGTCCTAATTCCGAGCGAACATTCTTGCGCACCATGGTCGACAGTTTGCAGCCGGGGACGGTGTGTTTGAACAGGTGAGGTCTTCTTTCACGACAAGATGTACCTACGGGTCTGACTTCTCGCGGACGATCGACAGCTGCGATTCTAGATATCCTGTGCTGGCCTGAATGGGGCGTCAAGAATACCGGCCGTGGAGTCAGTCTCAGCAAATTCGGCCCTGCGTAACCGTCCTGCTAGATCCGCAGTCCGTGTTTTTACATGTCGCTCGGATCAAGTTCCAGCTCACGCAGGCCAAGTCGGTGCACCTGAAGATCAAAGTGGCATGACGAGCGGGTCAATGACGAACGAACTGAATGATTCAATTGAGATTTAGGCATTTGTACACACGTCGATGTATCGATAGCGGGACGAGACTCGAATGTATATATATATCCACCGCCTGTGCGTACGGAGAAAGATATCAGTCAATCGGTCCAGACATGATAGTCAGGACCCTCGAGCGTGTGATAGAGGGCCAGGCCAGGGTGAATGTTCCTCAACTTGAAGGAGCGGGAAGCACTCGGTCTGGTGCACAGCATTAATGAAAATCATCATGAAAGGCGGTGGGATGTACAAGAACGAGAGACTCTGGAGATGCTCACCTATCAACAACTCTAGGTTGAGGAAGAGGAGAATACATTGAACGAGTAACCGGGGCGTCTGTTACGCTCCCTCTCAGCCATACGTTGACGCTACGCGCCGCCTCCGATCCTCGGCAAACCCGCCGGGGCCCCACGCGTCGGAGTCACACTGGCAGGCGACGCCGCCGGATGCCAGATGGACTTGGAAGTACTGGATATTTTGCGAAAGCGAGGTAAGCGGTGACGCACACTTCTGCACCCTCTTTCGTTGTGATGATCATAATCATTTGTTTCCTTCAGGAAAACGTGTCCTGTTCGTGACGAACAACGCGACCAAGTCCCGGAAGAGCTACAAGAGCAAATTCGATCAGCTCGAGGGTACAAGCTATCGTGGTAAGGTATCGTTTCCACATTGATGGTCACACCAAACGCGAGTGAACAGGTCGGTTCACTTGGTGTCTGATTGCTCTATGACATAGGACGAGATATACGGATCCGCATATGCGGCCGCGGTGTACGTCTCATCGGTGATGAAACTCCCAAAGGACAAGAGAGTGTACGTGATCGGCATGTCCGGGCTGGAAGAGGAGTTGAGGGAAGAAGGCGTTTCGTTTACTGGAGGAACGGTAATACTGCCTCGTACGCGCTCGGCGCTTCACCTTGTTCACAGTCGCACCCAGGACCCAGCGGACAACACACTCGAGCCATTCGAGCTAGCCAACTTCACATCAGATCCGGCCCATCGACACGAAGATTAATTACACGAAACTCTCAAAGGCGTTTCAATACCTCACTCGCAACCCTGGTTGCTAGTTCATCGCCACTAATGAAGACAGCACATACCCGATTGCAGATGGATTACTCCCTGGAGCTGGATCCATCACTGCACCTCTCCGGTTCGCACTAGGAAAGGATCCTATTAGTATCGGAAAACCTGCGAAGACCATGTTGGACTGCATCCGAGCAAAGTAATCCAGTAGTCAGCTCAGAACACCTACACTAATGATATGCCTTGCCCAGGGTCGGCTTTGATCCTGCGCGCACGATCATGGTCGGAGATCGTTTGAATACAGACATACATACTCTTCAGACAAGCCGGGGTCTCGCAACACTCCTTGTTCTGACAGGTAGGCATCAAGTTATGAAAAACTGACAAGCATGGCAATCAGGCATAACTTCGAAGGAAGAAATCACTGGACCCCACGCTTCTTCAATTGTTCCCAGATACGTCACCCAGTCGATAGGTGATCTCCGTACAGTGAGATCAAGTTGACCATAGAATCAGAAATCTGGAAATATCAACTACTCTTGGGTTTTGATGGATGTGGCTGGATATGGTCTGCAGCAAGCCACCCAGCTGTGTTTGATGCAAATGCTACGAATGTGCCGATGCTATACCATCCAATGCTCCTGAGGAGCGGTGTCAGCGGCCAAGCCTGGCAGGAAGAATGAATGAAAGCTTCTTTAGGAAAGTTTATTGTGATCACACCTGCTATGGGCGGTCCCAGTGAGCGCAATCGGTAGAGCACCACGCCAGCTTTCAACAAAAGTTCCAACGGCTGGACAAACTATCACGTATTCGATCGCATTCTTGGGTCTATAAAGGGGTTTTCTCCAGCATGGCGCAGAATTAGCTCACTTACGTTAGTTCAGCGAAGAGTCGGGTCCATCTCAGTCTGTTGATCAGTGACGGAGTGTCTTAAAACAGGGAAGGGGGTCCAAGTACGAATGCCGGCGTGAAGACAGTCAGAATAGTGATTATGAAAGCTAAGAGCCTTGTCTGCCAAATATGACTTTGCGACGGCTTAGTACCGACAATCCAAAGCATTTGCATTAACGGACTCACGTGGATATGGGTGCTCCAAACATGACGAGGACGAGGTGAAATGCAATGGTCAGACACAAAGTGAACACAGTCGCGTGCTTTAGTCTCTGAGCACACAGAGTCGGGTGAGCGAACAAGGTTGACGTTCGTAGCATGTGTTTGCGCACCGTGAAACGTAGGCCGTCGAATCGCACGCGCTCGAGCTTGATCTCGGTTTCGGACCCCTTTCTGGTCTGCTCAAAAGACCACGTCCGCACCCAACCCGCCCACCATGTTTGCACGAGAATAAGCCCAGCGGCTATCCAGCTCACTGTCGCCAACGGGTCTGCGGTCAAGGCTTCCATGAACTCTGACTGGGGTCTGTCTGTCTTCTGAGCGTCGATGGGTGCCAAGAGGCGCGTCGTTTGGGGGAGATACAGGGTGGTGAACCCGACGAGGACTCGAGGAGAAGGTGTACGCCCAGAACGGAGGCATATTGGGCGAGAGGAAACACGCCGTAGTCTGGGACGGATGGGCGGGTGCCACGGTGTTCGCAGATTGCGCTATCGGCGACTTGCTCGTACTCGACGGCGTCGCCTTCGCGGCCTTTGTACCCTTGGATGGCACGCAACGTTCGGAAGCAACTCAAAGTCATCGCTAAAGCGCTAACGGGCCGCTGACAGTGTGCCCGAAACGGGTAATTTCTCAGGCCTCCGGGACCGGCACGATGATGAATCGATGATGCGGCCCGAACGCCCACTGGGCAAATCCCGCACATCAGTACTGTCACTGGGACGACGTGACTACGCGCCAGAACGACGACGAAAACAAGGAAAGGCAGCACACTCCCTGCGTGCTATCAGCCTAATAATTATTTCCGACATCTCTGGGCTTCCCCGACTCCCACGAAAGTGGGGGGGTTTCAAGTTTCACAGCCAGAAACGTGCCACTCTCTGCAAAGCAATTCTGACGTGGGAATTGATTACCTGATGATGGTACTTTACATACTTATTTGTCTATGGATCAGAGAAGTTGTGTTCGTGAGCGACCACTCAGATTGTTGATGGGTGTGCTTCATAGACGGTCCCTCTCACGCTGTTCGTCTTAGGAAGACTGTCATCATTTTCGTCTTTGCCGGCGTTTCAACCGCCCACAACTTCATCAGACCAGAGCCTTCCACTGAAGGCAGTGTATCGCGACGCAGTAGTAGTCGGCATCCGCTACCTGCACCCGAGGATAATTTCCCTTGGTTCTCCTCCAGCAAGTCATCAAGCGGGTAACGGCTCGTGTTTACTACTGACAATTTATCTCTCAGACATACCGTCGCTTCCAAGTCACGTTCAAGGACGCACAACTTGAAGGTGCCTCACGATTCATCGATGCCATCAAGTCCGTTTGTCCATGCAAGGCGAATGCTCATTCGATTCAACTCAATCGACACCCTACAATGCTTTCGACTGCGTTGACGCGTGCCGCGACGACCGTGTCTGGTGCACGATCCGCTGGACTGTCAGAGTGTCAGAGTGTCGCCTCGGCACCTAGGCCACTGGCCCGGTCATCTACGCTATCCCGCCCTCCGGAGAACCCACCCGTTTTTACTACCGCACCTCCCTCCGTGGCGACGAACCTGGCCTCGGACGACAGTGCCTTTGTGACATGCTCAGAGACGTCGCACAGAACGAGCACGCCAGCGAACCCTGAGAGGGGCGGCCAACCGAAATACCGTGGTGCTCGAGGCCCTGTTCATGGTTCCTTGCCCAATTCATCGCAGTCGTCTCGTCAGACCAAAGTTCAGCGATGCCCCCACCTCCTGTACCGTGACGTGTAACACACTCTGCCGATGCAGTGACCCAGGAGCCATCAAAAGCAGCAACTGCGGACGACAAGAGATCACAGATTCTTGCTTCTCTGAGCAAGCATCCCTCTCTGTACGAACTGTCTCGAACTGATCTGGAACTCCTCGTTAGCCAGGTCATACGAGAAGAAGGTTTTCGTCATCTGGTAACACTGGAACATGTCATGGCAGATACTGCACAACTCACGTCGCTATTCCCTAGCTTGAGTCTCTCGATTCGTTGTGGAGTGTCAAGGGATTCCTCGGTCGTTGACCCGCGTTGCACTGTGCTAGTCTGTGCAATACATTCATCATGAATATGCTTTACAGTATTTGTAACAGAATCTTCTATTCGCAAGCTAGCTTTCACGTGAGGCAGAAGGTAGACCCTCTGATGCTTCGAGGGACGTGCCAGACAGAGACTTGCAACTCGTGAACACTCTCAAGACCTACACCGCGAAGGATTCGGCCGATCCCTTCCTTTTTCATGGTCTCTAGTTCTGCCTCGCTCTTGGCAAGAAGCATACCTTCGAAGCCGAGTGAATTGACGCCGATCGGTTCTTCTGTCTCCCCGACCTTGTATGCCTCCTGGCGTCGAGGTATCAGATGCATGTGTTCCAAAGTAAGGATGTCGTTATAAGCAAGGGAACCGGAAGGATAGTCGAGGTCATGTCGCACGGTCGATATGACCAAAGCAACAAGAAGGGGGGGAAGAGTGTTTCGCGAAGGTCATCCACGGAGATATTTCCGGAGAGAGGGGGGAGGCGGAACACATGATTGGCATAAGGTAGAGAAGAGATCGCGAACGGCTTCCCTATACGCGTTTCCTTCAGTTTCTCGTCATCGCTGTACCAAAAGTCAGTTACCGGGAGCTTCGAGTGTCAATCTCCTGGCAAGCTTTTCGATGGGCGGACCGCCGTTCTCGACTGAATTGAATGTGTTTGTGCGGTTGGCTAGCACCGCTGTTTGGCCCACCTGATGCATCGTTGCGGCAGGTGTCTTCAGATTCGAAAACGGGAAGGAAAGCTCACAATTGTAAAAAGCGATCAAATGCTTATTCTCCTGTCGAGCGGCAAGCAAGAGAAGATACGTCTGTACCAGATCCTCTGGAAACAGGGGCGAAGTTTGCGGCTGGAACTCTTTGATCGGAGTAGGGGTCGATGATGCCGAACGTCATTCACGGCAACTCGAGAACGTACCCTTGTTACCAACAGAAAGTGGCAAGGAACCACGGAGAATTTGTTCACCTGAGGGCCCGATTGAACATCGTGTGACGTGTGACGATCGGAACTACACCCACCAGGGCGACGTAGGAGGATACATCGTCTCCGTCTTTCAGGGATAGTTCCCCCATGTATAACTGTGGAGTATTTGAAGGTGGAGCGAGTGGGTTCTTTTTGGCTACTGCCGCGCTACGTTCCGAGGAAAGGGAGGCAGCATCCCGGGCTACAGGTTTCTTCTGGAGCGCAGTTAGTAGTCGCAACTCGAACTGGTTCGGCAAACAACATCAACGAAATTTTGTGTCGGGCAGTGCGGCAGGAATCTCACCTGCAGAGTCGCTCCTAGCACGATGTTGACTTAGAAGCGCTGAGGCTCCCCATTGAATGATTAGTTCAATAGGACAACCACCACCACTGTGATGCTGCCTCTGACGCATCCGCTGCGACTATTATTGTTACGTCGCTTTCTCAAATTGTTCAAGTTGCTTGTTGCTCGCTTCCGCGTGTTAGCAGCCGTTAAAGGCATAACGCTCGTTTCTCCGACCTTTTTTGCTTCACTTTGCCAGTCAGTCCTAACACCTGTCCTGAAGTCGCAGATTCGACACATTGAAAGCAATGCATCCATGGCGGATATTATCACCCCCCAGGGGGAGTGTTCGCAAATTCCTGATCGTGCAACGGTAGAGTTCGAAGAAGTTACCGGACGAACACTGGCAACTGTGCCCGTGCTGGGTTCCGTTTGGCGGGACGAACTTCAAGATTCCAGGCTCTGCTGCCTTCGAGTCACAAATTCAAATTTGACACAGTTCCCGCCACCCCCGAGGGAGGATCGAAGTGCTATAAGCCCAGGACGGTCAAGTGAGGATATCCGAGACTCCCGACTGTCGCTACACCATGACTTACTCATTCTTTCGGGTCATGAATCAGGCAAGCAATTGATCATGATCTTGACATCCCAGCTGGGCAGCAGGAACTTTTATCTGCGTAGGTTCAGTCTTTTTTGGGAGTCTCATACTTGTTTGATGTTTATCAACATAGACTACCGCAACTTCCAGATGGGTGGAGATTCTAGACACGTTCATCCTGAAGGAAATGATGTCTCTTTCTATCATGAAGGATTGGTAAGCTTCTTTCAGGCGGACTGTTTCCCAGCGTATCTTCACAGAGAATGACATCAGTGACATCACCCGGGAAGAAGACATCCTTTTTTGTGCAGGGACACACATCCAGCAAGCGATCCAGTCAGGCGATGTCAGCCTGGACAAGCTTGTCCTGAACGTGGACGACTGTCAACATTGTCACTATTACTTTGTTGACCACACACATCGCCTTTTCTTCTGGGTTGTTCAGGTTAACACGAACTTAGACTTGGGGACCGACTTGCAAGGGACCAATGAAATCAGCCACATCAGTGAGTTTGTTGCTCCGCTCAAGTTATCCCCTTCCATTGACATCCCTCCAGGGTATTTTCTCGAGGCGCAGTATTGATTTGCATCTTTCCGCAGTCTTCTAGGCATGTCTCCGCCTATTTGCGTCGTATTCTATGACTGACTCCAACTCGAGCATATTGTGTCTAACATGCAAGTCAGGTCACATTGCGAATACTACCCCCACAATTGCACACTTCCGAAAGGAGTTTTTGGAGACCTTAGAGGGATGCTTAATTATTTCAAGACAGGTACTTTCCTGGATTTGTGGAATGGCCGTGTGGCGTTCTCACTGAACCAACCAGATATGATGACTACCGATTCTTCCTCCAGTCCGTTTGCCCAAGATGAACTTGTTGCTATATTGGATCTTGTCAACTCACTCAAGGGTACGGTTTCATAGCCTATGCCTCGGTCCTGCTGACCTCTGGTGAAGACAACGAGAGAATTTCTGATGCATGCAGTATTTGGGTCATTGGTATGAGTGCCCCATGGCATTAGGACATGTTGCTGATATCATTTGAAGCACGGCTTATCGCCCTTTTCAGTGGGTGTCATCAGATTTGCCTCAGATACGTCATATGACGCGTTTCCTCTGCACGGAACGCTAGCTGAAAACCAGTTCTTGAATTTTCACGGCCAGCCGTGCGCACGTTTGAATGCGGATATACCCTTGTTCGGGCAACAGACTTGGCAACATCACCTTGCGTTCAAACTTATCATTCTGTTTTTGGATCACCAAACGAACATTCTGTCCGTCTGCAGCGTGTCTGGGTTGATGGCACTATCATTCAGCCTCGTTGGAAGGATTTTGCCAATAGGATCACAACCGAGTTGGGCCAGTATACCCTGTTTGTAAGTCTTTTCTTTCTTGACGCGAAAAAACCTGAAGTCTTTTGCAGTCCACAGTAATGCCTGTCGACTTTAGCTTCCTTGCTGTTCCCGGTGTTACCAACCCGAACGTGGCTGCCGGTGCAACCGAGATTATCATCTATTGCTCGGTGGCTTCAACGACCGCATCTATTGTATTCACTTTTGCATTGTTGAACGTGTACAATGATCCTGGGCTCATGGCCGCTAATACTGCAGTACGTTTCTGTGTAAGGCTTCACATCTGCTTCGAGTGCTCAATGTTATATATGATAGGCAGAGGCCACGCGAACGCTCGGTCAGTCGAATATGGCTTTTCTTTCGATTACGCATAGTCTTCCCATTGCATGCCAGTGCCTCGTATGGTCGTATGTCCATTCAACCCATTGCCATATTCATTCACGTTTCCGAGTCGCTCACGCTGGTGGTTCTAGGATTACGTTGTTCTCCGCGGCGCTTGCAGTTCACTTTTTTGGTACGAAGGAGCGCGCCATTGTAGCGACCTTCGGCGTCGAATGTTTCATTCTCGTGTTGCTTGCAGGCATGAGCATGCGCGTTTTGCGGCGATTTTCTAGGAACGACGTGGACGACGACGAAAGTAATGGCTTGGAGGTCAAAGCCTCTGAGGAAAAGGACGCGTCGCAGCACGATATTGATATTGAGCAAGCCTGTTCGCAGGGGTGATACGTCTGCTACGAACTGGATAATATGATGGTCCAGGAATATCATATGTGTCTGGTGTACTGTGTGTACATGCTTACACAGCGGATACTGATGCACATAGGACGGGCAGGGAGGACTCAGGACGCATGGAACATTTGGGACATTGTGTGCTTAGTTCGGAACCGATGCTCAATTCGCTCGCGGTACGCCCTTTGCCGTTTTTGGAAGGGATAAGTTTTGGCAAGGGGACTCCGGACCGTGGCTGCGTTAGCATGGACCAACAACATTATACAACGTACCGGTAAGCCAACACAAGTCATTTGTGGCTAGCTCTGATTCCAACCAGGTCAAAAGATCACGATCGACGCCAAAGACTCGGTATTCACTTCAAGCTCGAGCTCATCATCGTCCCTCATCGATGCCCCTGACTCCCAAAACTCTCATCCTACACTAGACGAGAACGTCATCATGCATGATTTATACACGGCAACTGTCCGCGTTGATCTACCGCCGGACTCAGAGATGAGTAGAGGTGTAGAGTCGAGTATAAAATCGCTTCCATCCTCTTTTGAATATTTCCCCGACATGGTTCAGCCATTGGATTATTCGTTCGAACTCACCAACGAGCGTATGTTGTCATTTCAATCGAGTTGACTGCAGTCGACTCAGCATCTTGACAGCATTCGTGGCATACCAATATTACCTCCATGTGGTCCCTACCACCTATGTTGCACCGCGTTCGCGTCCTCTCCACACCAACCAATATAGCGTTACGCACTACGTTCGTAACATAGACGGTCATCAAGGCACCGCCGGTATTTTCTTCAAATTTGAACTGGATCCAACGGTTATCACGATTTACCAACGTACCACCTCCCTGGCCCAGCTGTTTATTAGGTATGTCCAAGCTACATTTTCAACTACAACAGTCGTTCAGTCCTTACATCAGGTGTGTTGGCGTCATTGGCGGCGTCTTCGCCTGCGCTTCGTACTTCCTCCGCGTCACCGTTCGTGCCGTCGAAGCCGTTTCGGGCGCAGACTCTGCCCCAGGGATCGTCGCCGCCGAAACGACTGGGGCCAAACGCAAATGGGCAGGCGGACAGCTTCGTGCGCGGCCAAACGCAAGTTCCGGGCGCGTCGTGCGGCAGGGCAACGGGTGGGTCGTCGAGGGTGCTGGAACTCCTTACGCAACGACGCCGGCGACGGGGGGTTCGGGGCTCGGGCCTATGAATCCGTATACACCGTACATGTCAACGACGCCCGTAGCACCTCCGTCCGTGCCGTTGCCGCCTTTCGCAGGAGGGCCTCTCACTCCGGGAACGTTTGGGCCTGGACTTGCTTCCTCGGTACCGTCGACGCCGGATATGGGTGTTGGATTGGGTTTGGGTACACCACCGTTTTCTTCGCACTCGCATTCGAGGACGCCGAGTATGATGAGGAACGTGAGCGGAGAGAGTGCGAGTTCGAGTTCGGGTATTGGTGGGGTCAACGGACACGAGCACAGCTATGGACACAAGCCTCCGGGCATACCGTTACCGACATCGATACCTTCGACCCCGATGGTTCCGCCGCCCGCCGCGACCCAAGTCCGCGAGAAAGGACGATTGATTGATCGAGGTGTTGGTGAGGTTGTGACTCGGAGGAGGGAGGGAGCGCTGGCGTTGGGTGTACATTGGGCGTGGATCAAAGTCATAGAGGAGAGAGTTTGTTTCTGTGAACCGCTGCCGGCTTTGTAAAGGTCGAGCACTCTCTTCTGTGTACATATATCTTGGACGTTGAGTCGTGTCGCAAGTCCTAGCATCCATACAGTATGGCCTTCCTTATTCCCATTTAAATTTTAGACAAACGGGCATGCTCCTATGATAATTCGACTCTTGACCGCCACCATTTCTCCCATACTTTGCGGATACGTAGAGAAAAGACAATCCGTAACGAACATAACTCCGGTACAAAGCTCGATGCGAGAAGACTTGAATCATGTGCGTGTCCGTGCGCTGGGACTGTTACGGGAAGCCCTAGATGAACGTTAGCAACGGAGAGGATCCCAACCTCCACTCGCTGACATATACGTACATCACCTGGCAGGTCTGTGAGTCAAGCCGATAGGTACTACTTTTTGATGGCGCAGCACGTACGATAAAAATACCATCATCATTTCACACTTAGTATGCCTTGTGCCAGATATTATTCGCAGCATAACGTCCGACTCGGAGTTGCCAATACAAGTTTAAGCAGCTACTAAGCTTCAAGGGTGTGGTTGTTTGATTACCTAATAAACGACGTTGTGAGTTTCCTCGGAGTCCGAGTCCGACGTCCTTCGCTTTCGCCTTTGGGGCTTTTTTTGTTTGCGCTCTTACTGCCACTTACCAGCTCGCGTCACAACGACAACTCCAAATAAAAGCACGACTTCGAGGCTCTCCAGCTTGATGTCGCTCAGTCACCCCGGTTCCAAGACCGGCGACGATAGAGCCTACCTATGACCTTGAATCCCCCAAAGCTCGGTCAGTCGCCCGTGACCAACAATGCTGGTGGCGATCTCTTTGCAACCGGCGTCGCTCCTCCCTCTGCACCTGTGTCGGGTGCATCCGCGCCTCGGAATGCGTATCATACGACCCTTTCGAACACGCTCGCAAACCTGGACATGAACGCAGAGACGCGTTATGACCTCCGGAACGAGGATCTCGAGGACTTCCAAGAACTCGGCCAGGGCAACGGTGGGAGGTCAAGCACCTTCCTACCAAGACCATCATGGTGAGCTTCCGACACTTCTTGCCGTGACTTTTTGCTGACATCTCGTCGTAGATTGTCCTCATTGATGCCAAACCATCCGTTGCGCAAACAAAATTTACGCGAGTTGCACGTCATGCACGACTGCAACTCCCCGTATATCATCTTCTTTCATGCCCGACCCAAATATCTGCATATGCATGGAACGCGCGAACGAGGCGTCTGTCGATGGCATCTACGAGAAAAATCGGGGCCATTGATATCGAAGTCGTTGAGCATGTCCATTGGCCGTGTTGGAGGGTTTGACATACCTCTATGATGTCGCATCATACATCGCGGTATGGACACCAATTTTTTTTACAATCAACTGTGCTGATCCACATCGCCAGCTCTTGCTCCTGAACATCTACCAACTGCTGACTTCACCGAATGGGCTTTGGATGTCATGATGAATAAAGCCCGTGCATAAATAAAATCGATCGAGACCACCCGCTTTCATAGCTTTGGCGGCGGAATTTACGAGGGCGGGCGGAAGGAGGCACAAGAAGACCCAAAGTGAAGGTACGAATGCCTTTGACTTTGGGGACCGCAGTGATGACCACGAGTCTGAACACTGGCGGCGTCGTGCGTTATCGTCATTCCGGAGATGATACTCCAATCGCATTGTCTATCCCTCAGAGAGCAAGGTAAGGAAACTAGTCATGTATCTACGAACTTTGCGCTGAGCCATGTTTTCAGCAGATGAATGGGCGTTCGATATGTCCATCTTGGGTCAGACGATGGCAACGTTTTTGCGGTCGGGTTTACCGGCTTTGACGATAGCCTTTTTGTAGAACATCTCACGGTCAGCGATAATCCAAACAATAATGAATACCTCATATTCGGGCTCAGTCGCGTGGGACGCCAGGGAATTCTGATTTTTGGTAACGGTTCGTTAGGCCTCGATGTTAAGCATCTAGGGGACTCGGCTTTTCGCCGCAGTCGTGATGATAGCGACAGACGGGTGGACATGACCTTCGATACGGAGGCAGTTGACAGTCAGACGTCGCCTCGGATTCCTGTGGGCGGAGAGGATATTCTCCTGGTCATTTCTGTGCAAAGTTCGCGTAAGGGCGCATCCTGGACTTTTCCCGAATCATCTGTGATTTCCCAAGTCAGTTCATCCCACCATCGCTGTCGAAACGCATTGGCCCAATCTTAAAGCTACCGTCAAGCATGCACTCTTCAGGTTCTCCAACATCCATCCGCCCCACACGACGCTCCCTCGAACACGCACAACTTTGACTGCAGAGATGCAACAGACGAAGTCTCTTGGCTTCGTAATTTTATTACCTGGAGCGAATACATGCTGTGATCGATATCGTCCGGGGCCGCGCTCGCGAGGAAGGGTGGCGACTTGTCAGAATGATTTTGATCGGAGCAACAAATGGTTGGATGGACGTCGAAACCGGGAGCTCCTTCGAAATCAGGGCAAAGTGTCGCGCCTGGAACTCAGGTATCAAGATCTCTCCTCCATACTCTGCGTCTCGCTTCGCCCCGAAGGTGTGGGATGACGTTTCTCGTTTCTCAAGTCGCCCAGGTCACCAATGAGACCTTCTGGTCTTGCCTCTCCCTTGACAGAAATCCTGAAGGTGCCCGGACCATCGTGCTCACAGTTTGTCTCTTGGAGCACCCCTGCGAAGCTTGCCATATATGCCTGAAGCGCGGACGGTGGATCAAGTTGGAACTGGTCATGGGCTTTGACCCCGCTCGTGTCGATTGTCAGTACACTCGTTCAACAGGTGCTCGACCACGAGGAGGTTGTTACTGACGAGTTCGACTGGCATTCATTGCTCGCAATTGTTTCTAGGGGCACTGCGGGCTACCAACGGACGGGGTCTACAGCCTGCGATGGACCACCTGCTCGAACACGAGGGCGAAGCCGTCCCCACGTCAGGATCTGGCGGTGGCACATCGACATCGACATCAGGGGCGGGTATTCGGGTGGTGGACGTGGACGACGACGAAGACGCCGAAGCAGCCGCACTGGGAATCGGTGCGACGGACCTCGAGGCCAAGGTAAGGCGTCTCGCGAGGTTACTTACACACGACCTGCTGACTGCCAGTGGCGCGAGAGTACGGAAAAGGTGAGCTCGTGCAGTGAGACCGCTTGCTGGACAGTAGTTAAAGTCCCCGACCTGGGGCTCGCACGTTGCTCGCGAACAGATTAAACCGCTCACGGAAGAAGAAAGGCGGGAGAAGCTTGCAGAACTACGAGCCAAGATGTCAGAGAAACGCGCCGTCAAGGCAGAGCAGGAGGCCAAAGAAGCCAAGGCAAACGAGACTATTCGGCGTAAGCAGGGGAAGGTGGGTTCGATCGCATCGCCCTCTCTTCATCATATCTCACGCGGTCGCTCAGGACATCAGTAAGATCAAAGAGGAGATGAAGGAAAAGGAGATAATCAAGGAGGCAGAGCAAAGACGACAAGGTGCGTTTGAACGTTTCAGGATGATGTCTCCCTGTTTCTCATCCGTTGTCATACGCCCCGCTCTACGCCCATATGCATGCATGCGCATGCAGACAAAATTAACGATGCCAAAGCGAGAGCGGCTGTCCGCGCGCAGATCGAAGCGGATAAAAAAACCCGCGCGGGAAAAGGCACTCCGAGAGGGACGACCGATTGTCGATACGACTGGACCCTCTTCTGCCACTACGACAACGACTACTGCCGCCACCTCGAGCAGCAACAGCGCAGTAGTAGGCAAAGATTTCAAGGACACTCGGCTGCAGATTCAACTCGCAAGTGGCGGGGATGCGCCGTACGTGACGACGCTTCCGAGCGATTCGAGTACGTTATTCGCTTTCTTATCTTTTTGTTTTCCTTTCTCTCGTCTCATATATTTCCCTTTCCCTGGCGTGTTCCTCGTGATGATTGATTGCTACATTGAAATTCTCGTAGCGCTGGAAAACGTGGCTGAGTTCGTCGCGGCACAAACGTTAAGTGTTAGCGTCGACACGATCTCGTTCGCCCAACACTTTCCCAGGTGAGCTCTGGGCCTTGATTTGTTGTCGTAGCGCGTACGAGCGAATCGAGCACGCTAACCTTGCGTCCATCATGGCGTTCCCTCGGCGTGTTTCGGATTGATACAGGAGAACGTTTTCGCGCACCGACTTTTCCGCCCGGTGCGTACCGTGTAGACTATCGAAGGCAAGAGATCTCCACGGGTGATAAGTTGCTACGAAGCTGTTGAGGACGATAACGAGGATTTATTCGAGCTTGTTCAGGCCCTGGCCAGCGCTGTTGGAGCGAACGGTAGTTCCCCGGCGTACGTGACGTGATTATCACGGCGAGCCTCACCATTTCGACGGTCGATCCTTCTACCTTTGTCCGTCCTGGCCGCGTTCGCGTACTACGAGCACGTTCGCGATCCCCCTCCACCTCCGAACAAGATCCGTCGGAACGCTTCGAGTACTTGTTGCAAACCTGTGCTTTGCCTCCCCCCGAGGTTCCATCATCCGTTTCAGCGACTCTGGCGCCACGCGAGGAATATTCTGGGTACGGACACGTACGTTCACCTATCCCTACAAGCAAGCAAGATCATGCGTCCATCCTGGGAAGGACGGGAACCGAGATGGTGTTTGAATAGGCTGGATTGGATTTTACTGGCGGCATTGAAGTTGCTCTTGGAAGAGCGGAGAGCAGTGTCGTGTCGTTTGGTGAGGTGAGCATTATGAGCGTGGGTGTCATCAATGTCAGTCCATGACGAGAGGAGATCTGGAGATGGGATCAAGATTTCGCATGTGTTTCGTCGTTGCTGTTTGTCGTTCATTTACTTTCGTTTCCTCTTGACGCTTTGTATAGGTGGTTACGTCCTACTCGTCTATTTTGTCTTCTCAACAACTTTTCTCGTAGGCTTTTTATTCGCATTCTCTACCGCTACTTATTATCCTTTTCTCAGTGACGAGAACAGAAAAAAGCGAGCCAGCTCTATCAAATCGACGAGACCTCAAGACGGTACTATTTCCTCAGTAAACTCCGCTACGTTTGGTTCTACGCCGAGGTGTTGGTGCGCAACTTGCCCCTACTTGCCCCTCCTTGGCCCTCGCCCGCTCTCCCTGCTCTCCGCGATGGAGCTCGAACGACGGACGTTGCGAGCGCTCTACCTCGATCACGCATGGCCACAGTGGCGTCGAGCCTAGTAGACCGGCCGTCCAGGCCGTCCAGCTCGAACTAAGCCCCCGTCCCTCGGTAGACGACCCCCTCCAAGTCGAACAGGCCTCCGAGCAGGAACTTGAAGCCGACGGCGACCGGTTCCGACGAGCCCTCACTGATTGACGAGGACGGCCTCCCATTCCCTGGTGCTCGGATGGTGCTGGGTCCGGTACCTCTGCATGTGCGTGATGCTCGGACGATGCTGGTCCAGGGGCTCGCCGTAAGGACTGATTGCTCCTCCTACCATTCCGATCCATGCCATTCGTTTTCGGAATGGCATGGTAATAGTCCTACCTCTGTCGCTTGCGCTGACAGTCTATGCCGACGTGCCTGGGACATTCTTGGCATCCCTTCTAACTTCAACATGCGTCTTGTTCCTCCTCCCTTAAATTGAAAGTGGAACACCTTTGCTCTGGAAGACCGGCGAGACACGGCCCTGGAAAAGCCCGACGACCCGAGACAACGGTGCCTCCATTGGCGGGGCTACGCAACCGGCGCCAAGACACCTCCCGGCACTCCGAGTCACCGCTTACCGCGGCGACATAACTGCTTTTTCGATCCTTGTCGTCGACTTTCGCGCATTTCCGCATCACCTTACCAAGTGCGAGACATACGGCGTGTCGCTGGTACGCACTGCCTCACCTGTGTGCGTCGTTGGGAGCTGCCTCGATATGCTGCCTCGATTCAGATGGATCTCGGTCACCGTTGCGTCGTTCGTTGGGATCGTGTCTGCTAGACTCATCCCAGTTGCGTGCGGACGTAAAGTACCGAGTCGGGGGGAATCATTTCCGGTTAGTTTCTCTATCTTTCCATCCGAGAACCTACACTGATCGTTCGTTTGTGAAATTACCGTCATGGACGACTTGGGTTTTCCGCTGCGGACAGAATGTATCCGCAAAACGGCACGCTGGGGGATAGTGGAGCGTTGTTTTTCGCGTGAGTGAAGGGGTTACTGACTAGGTGGACCGTGTCGATCAGCGTGTCCAAGGAAGAGGTGAGTTGAACGAACGTACCTCTTTGCAAGTACCCTCAACGACTGTTCTGGAATTGTAGCCTGTGTCGGATAACCACGACGTCGTGCCAGACGGGTACAACATTGGCAGGTACGCTCCGCGATCGCATTTTTTTTCCTGTTTCAGTGCCAATCAGCTCTACAGGGACACCCTGGTAGCGGGCGCGATCGGCAAGATGGAATATGGGGGCGTGAGGTACGAGACGCAGATAGAGAACGTGACGGGAAGAGCGTCGAGGAGGAAATGCTTCCGTCCCCGCCAACAAAGAAACGAATATCACTCACAGATGCCGATCCAAAAGCCAAACTAACAAGGATACATGCATGCATTTCATGATCGGATCCAAAATGGCAAGCGTCAAGAAAAAGTCCCAATGCACTCCGTATTCCGTGACGTGTTTCCGAAACAAAAATGGTTTGTAAATACAAGAGCGACAACAGGTTACCGTACAGGGTATTAATATGTGCCCCTCGACAAGCAACACTCGAACGATGCCCAGTACTACTATCGGAAATATCTTTTTTGGTCATAAATATTTGTTCCCTTGCCGCGGGCCCATCTGTACCATCTCTCCATCGAACAGCGTGTTCTTCTATTCGTGTTGTACTTCGAGGTCGAGCTTTCATCCCATCCATCCGCTGTTCGTTACTTGCACTCCACACTCCCTTCCTTCGTGTCACCATCTCTTGTATCACCACCACTAAGCATTTCCTCCTCAACGCTCCTTGGAGCAACATCGTTTACACGAACAAGGAGGCACTAATCTCGCGAGTCCGGGTGAGAGAAGTCCGTTAAAAGGCTCATCTCTGAGCAGAGTATGCTGTTTGAGGGATCCAAATCACAAAGTTGGACATCTCCGCTCTTAGACAGAATGCAAAGATGATTATTGAGCTATTTTTCATACGCCCTGGTGTGGTGGGCCTTGTTGGCGTTGTTTGGCTTGGTCTTAATGTCTTGCGAGCAGTGGTCGGTATTTTAGACGCATGCCCCAAGAGAAACCGTACGCGTGCTTTGTTCTTGAAATTGCCAGGCACTGACAGTGAATCGACTCGGGGTCGCTGTCGATCGTTCTCGATCGGGAGGGTCCGGAAACGCGCCGCATCCATGTTGATAAATTCGTCCGCGTTCGATTTGATATGTACTGTGACCCGTGACACGGGGAGTAGCCGTCACGCCAATCAGTGCTTAGTCTGCATGGGACTCGCGGCTGCAGGAGGAGTCGTCCGCTATGACGAGGGATGAGCTCAGGAGCAGACCTGGTCGTCATATACACACCATCCAGTATGTCTGTCCCAAGCTGTTCTGCCGCGGGGTCCACGCTCACACTCTGCAGAAGTGCCATCGTCGTCCCTCAAGTGCCTTCGCAGCGCCAGACTAACGATGGCGTTGTGCGTCCTCTTTCCGCTCCCCCGCACTCCCCACCCACGTATCCCCACGGTTCAGCTCGGCGCGACATTCAAGAATCTGATCAAGCACGATTTCCCCGGAGTGGTGGCCGGGATTGTTGACGGCGTGATCGCGTTGTTGAGCAGCGGGGACTCGGACCCTATTCGCGAGGTAGAGGGAGGGGGTCCGAGGTTGTTGTTGTGCTCGAGTCACGAGTGTCACGGTACGGGCGTTTAGGTGCGTTCTTGGTATCGTTTCGAAGAGTGGCGCGGAGGATAACCTTAGGTATCGACAGAGCAACGATCACCTTCTCCTCATCGTGCAGATGCTCGTTCTGACCCTTGC
>JBBPOJ010000693.1:0-21905 GCA_038091395.1 Leccinum rimulosum
TCCAACCACCATATTGATGAGTTATCAGCGGGACGCCATCGTCACGGCGGGTTCCGAGTTCGGACTTGCTCCGTTTCACGGCGAAAGGATGCATCATCCCCGTGTTCACCTCATAATTGTCTAGGCCAACAAGGATCTTCCTAAAAAGAGCCTGAACAAATCAGATATCACAAATGGTTCATTCCACGTACTCCCTGACTGATATTCCATGAGAGGTGATTGAATCCAGGTCAATGCTTTCGTTGTTCGGAAAAGAAGGGTTTCGGGCGAGTGGTATGGCTATGCCATCCGGCTCCCACTTGAGTACGGGTTTTGCAGTAGCCAGAGAAACCAGTTCGCTGGTGACTACAAATATGATTATGGTGATGATTCGCATTCTAGAGGAGTGTGAAGGGCTGGCGGTGAAACATCCACCCCACAGACCTTTATAATATTCGACACCAACAGTAACAATATCGGATCGCGGCTATCAGAGATCGGATGTTGAATGATACGGTGGCGTCAATTGAACGGAAGATGGCGGAAGACTGTTCCACACATATGCATAAACCTTCTTTCAGTGTTGCGCAGAGCCCAGATGGGGGCTGCTCAGATCGCCTCATTTATGGCCTCGTGCATATGACGAATAGCGAATTCTCCACCCTCCTCCATTTGAATATTATTTGAGCCTCGCAGCTCCTCGTCTGATCAGCCATCTCTCCCGTATGATTTGCTACATACCATGGAAGGCTCACCCGTCATTCGAGAAAGAACGCAGATGGAGTCATGCAGTCCCTGTGGACCTTGCAAAATAATAGGACCAAAAATGGGCAAGACAGCGACTCGGAGTCAACCCTCCAATGTTTTAACCATGAACTCCGACTCGACCGAATAGATCAAACTCATAAATAAATATAGTGTACCGGGAACATTCGCAATGGTTCAAGCGAGCTCCGCAAACCCGACCTGTAAGTCATCGTAATCGAAGACACTGTATACGCCCTGCAAGAAAATGCTCCCAATGCTCCAAAATTCTAGGCCATATAGTCAGAACGGGTCCATGAATCAGGAAGCGATAAGCAGTGAAATCTCACCGATAGGCGAGCGCCGAGCGATGATACCGCTGAAACAATCGTCAGAACCCTCCTTAATTTGATCGAGTCTGAGAGTATCGGGAGGGATTTCAAACGTCCTGCCACCGAAGGTGAAGCCCAGTGTTGGGAAAGAGTCACATGGTACTGCAGGCTGTCGATAAAAACACGGTACCGAGCGTAATTGGAACTCACGGTAATAATAACCAAAGCCTCCATGTTCCATCAGGGTACCGCCAAAATGATCGTGCAAGTTTGAAACTCGTTCCCAGTCTCCGTAGATGTAAGTTGCACCCGTGTCGAAAATAACAGGTACATTTCTGAGGATTTTATCACCACTAACTGAATCACGAATATCATCCAAAGACACATGCCAGAATCCCTGAAAAGATGCCAATGTCAGCGACACTGTCCACTCTACTCTACCGTTTTAACTCACAGGATTTGTTACGCGTGTGTAAGTGATGTCACCCCTGTACAGCAAGGCGTTGGTTCCACCGACCCACATCTCGGCCCCAGATGAGGAAAGTTTGAGGGAGAATACCCTTTTAAATCCATGATATTTTTTGATGGATTCAAACAGCGGAGGAGCATCAAATGTCGAGATGGAAGGTAAGGCCAATCCCAATACACCGCCTACAGGGTATTGATCCATCTGTGGCAACGAAGTGAAGTGCCATGTTGCAGACCCAAAGGTCTGACGGGCTGCCTAGATTGGGGTCAGCATCCAATGGACATGTTCATAAGCGAAAGAAAATATACAGTATGTCCACCAATGGTTACGCGGTCAATAAATTGAGAACCACTGACTGAGAAGGATCCATCTGAATTTGTGAATCGAAATGGCTTATTCAGTTTCGTGGCAGATTTGGATAAGACGGGATTCCAGAGGTCGAGACTAAGTGCCGAATGTCCAGGAAAGCCGCTTTCCACAACCCACGTATCGCTGCGTTTACTTGAACAAAAACAGTTGTGTGAAGTCAAATAAAGTACCTACGCTGCACCAGTGTCGATTGCGACTGTTACATAGATCAGGGTAAACACATACGCGAATGATACAAGTGAATTTACCCTGCAAGGTCTGGGGAGGAGCGCCAATCGAAATCTGGCCGATCCAACCACCATATTGATGAGTTATCAGCGGGACGCCATCGTCACGGCGGGTTCCGAGTTCGGACTTGCTCCGTTTCACGGCGAAAGGATGCATCATCCCCGTGTTCACCTCATAATTGTCTAGGCCTCCAAGGATCTTCCTGAAAAGAGCCCGAGCGGATCAAATATCACAATTTACAAACGGTTCATTCCACGTACTCCCTAACTGATATTCCATGAGAGGTGATTGAGTCGAGGTGAATGCTTTCGTTTTTCGGATAAGAAGGGTTTCGGGCGAGTGGTATGGCTATGCCACCCGGCTCCCGCTTTAGTACGGGTTTTGCAGTAGCCAGAGAAACCAGGCTGTTGGTGACTGCAAATATGGTTATGGTGATGATTCGCATTCTGGAGGAGTGTAAAGGGTTTGCAGTGAAATATCCACCCACAGACCTTTATCATACAAGACAACAATACCCACGGGCAATCAGCGCTCAGCGATCGGAATAAATGATGCTTGAATGATACCGTGGCGTCAACTCCACGAAACATGTAAGACCGTTCCACGCATAGAACCTCATACTTAGTGTTTCGTAGAGCCCGCATTTAATCGTTGGGGGGTGGGGCAGATAGCGAATTTTCCATTCCTCGTCCATTTGAAGTTCATTTGTGCCTCGCAGCTCCTCGTCAGTCACACATCTTTCGCGGCTGGTTTGCTACATACCATGCCAGTGATGCATCAGGTCGTCAGTGCATCACGCTTGAAAAAACCAAGGGATGACATACGATGATGCATTAACATACAAGGGATTATGCATACCAAGATTTTGTAGGGCTGGTACCTCATGGGCTGGGCAGCCTGGGCGTGGTGGCTGCTCGCGATGTGGACAAGAGACGGGGACGCTACTGATACTGATGCTGGTGCTACTACAATCAGAGCACAGCACAATGATGCAAACACGAGCATATGGAGGATATACATAGCTAAACAGGATAAAACACCTATTCGCATTTCTAAGCAGGTGCAGGACCGCATCAGAGCACACAAGAACACAGAAACGAGCGGATGAGGAGCATTGATCTGGACGCACGCTGGGACACACGGGGGAGCGTATTCGGGCAGCCGAGTTGAACATACCAGAATATGCCTCATCATAAATTCATGACATCATTCTCATCATGATGTTTTCTGTTCACTGCGTACAAACCAAACCATCTGCTCGCACATCAAAACATATGTCGAGCAACCTGAGCACAGTAAGTTTTCAAGAACCACAGGGGACTGACTATTGAGTCGTCGTCATCGTCCTCTCTAGGGTTTTGCACGGGTACAGGTTACGCCGTGCGAGTGGCGGGTACGGGTGCAGATTGGACTGCCGTTGAAACCCACGGTACCCACCAAGTACCCGCCCGTCGTCGTTGTCGTCTCGTCGTGACACGCCATCAGCCTTGGCATTTGTCGCGTTGTCATCGTCGTCGCTTTGTTGCACGGTGTCGTGCGTCAAGAAAGACGATGTCGAGTCGCGGTTTTGGGGGTCTACTGGAGCGCGAAGCGCGACCGTAGACAGAGGTCTGTGTGCGAGAAGAGGATACTCGGGCAGGGCGCTTTCCCGAGGACAATGCTTTGGCGTGTAGGATGGGCCCAAGACGTCGGAGAGATCGGCCTGAAAGGCATATATTTGCAGCTCTGTGATGGCAGACTGTCGCAGCCAATCTGCCTTTTCGATAGCACAGAAATCTATGGCAAGTTTGCGCAAGTATCCTGTATCGATGAAGGCAACGATCTGCTTGTGCGCGGAGAGACGGTCAACAACCCGGAGTTGAGACACATTTCGGGTTCGGTGTGCACGGGAAGTTGTACAAAGACATATGAGTCGATTTCCAAATCCTCTGATGGCAGCACCGGGAACATGCTTACTCTCCGTCCATGTCACAATAAAATCTCGAGCTGCCGTGCTGCCAGGGCCGTAGCGGGTGGGGCGATCAACTCAATTATGGAAAAGTATATCTCATTGGGCACAGTGGTGGGCAAGGATTGGTCCACCCTGCGACGTTCTGGGGCTGGACAGTTCAAGTCAATCGTAAACAAAGCGCGTGGTAAACTCACTTGACCAGTCGGAGTAAAAGAGGACATTGGCCATGGCTACTGCACAGTGCAAACCAAGCACGACGCGAAATGCACAGAAAGGCGTAAAGGCAAAACCTCAGATTGGGTGGTACTGTGTGTAGCGCGAACGAAAGAGTCTCCTCAGAAACGGTCGGACGCCGCCCCCGGCCCCCCGCACGGCTGACATGACGGCGGAGCTCGAGCGTCGGAAACTAATCGGGAACGCCCGTGTATCTGCGCCTCTGCCAGTACTAGTGTCAGTGTCAACCCTTCTTGCTCCGATGGGCCTCATTGAACCGCCCGTAGAGATGCTTGAACGCTCGGGGGCCGTACGGAAGCACTGAATTATGCTACTTTTGTGGGTGTGACTCGTAAACCGACTTCTCAGGTCGAAAATGCTTGTCCCCTGGGTGGTAAGACACGCAGAATGCAACGTCCCGCGATCTTTTCCGGGTCGCAAAGTAGGAACTGGGCTACTGACAATGGTCATTTATTGGTTTATCTCTTCCTCCGCAGATACTAACACACCGAGCACATCCATCTGTCGGTGGCCACGAGGGATAATGACAAGGTAAATATTGTTGTTCTAGTGTGATCAAGTTGATGTTAATATCTAGCAGATTTGGTCAGCAAGCCCAGCGGGGTCTGCAGATCTTCTAATCATCAAATCCGAGTGGGATTCGGAATAATGGAAAAACTCAGCCTTCAAAGTCAGGATGTTGTGAGACCTTGTCCACTATATTTCAGATTAGAGCCATCCATGCGTGCATATATGTAGGAAAGTGGCTTAGAACGAAACAGAAGCTCGCAGATACATGTATTAGCACGGTTCAATGCACTGGCACCCCCGTCCACTCCCCGTCTACCAAACGGAAAGCTTTATCAAAATACTCTATGTACTTCAGATTGCTGAGAGTAGAGACAACACCAAGCTTGTCATGAAGGATACGTTGCATTTTGGGCATATTGTCTGTTATGTCATGCATTCAGCCCAGATATACGAGCATGAGGAGATGCATACCGTCCATGGATAAGTCAAACTCCGAGTCCTACAGGAAGTGAAAAGACAAGGTTAAGCGACCGTGTGAGACACTGAACATGGGCACAAATCGACTTACCTCTTCAGTAAGAAACATTCCGCTCAACCGCAGCGTGAGCGAGCAAAGTGAAGAAAAGTCCTTCCACACAGGATCCCCCAACATGCTTTCCACAACATCTGTAGCAAGTGTGCAAGCAGTTCTCTCTTCGACCGTGAAACGCAGCACCTGGAGGGACCGCGGCGCTTTCGCGAGGACAACATTCAGCCTTGGCATATAGTCGGAGTCCCAGTCATCATCGAAGGGAACATCCTGAAAAGTACCGAGGTGGAGTTCCGTAATGGCAGACTGTCGCAGCCAATCCAGCTCTTCGATAACCCAGAGATCTATGACCAGCGTGCGCAAGTATCCCGTATCAATGAGGGAAATGATCTCGTGATGCCCGGAGACACAATCGAACACCAGAAGCCGATATAACTTGAGACTCTTCTCGTGTTGAGTGTGCACACGACCTTGCTGAAATTCGCATTTTTCGAATGCTAGATTCTCAAGTGATGGCAGCGCCGTGAGCATAGTCCAGTACTTTTCGTCCACTTCACATTTTACAAACTCCAGCTTGGTGATGTTCTTCATGTGCGACATTGCAGCAATACACCTCTTCTCTGACTCGTTCCAATACCGGAGGAAGCGGCATCTTCTCACTGACTGGGCAAGTGCAAGCGCAAGAGGTTGCTTCTCTGCGATCTGTATGGACAGGATAGATCCAATCGACGCCTCGTGAGGGGGATAAAGATGTCGTGAAGGTGAAAGGGAACCAGAAAATTGTACAGACTCGAATATGCGTGGAAGGCAGATATTGGCGAAGAACCTGCAAGTGAGCGAAAGTTTGGATAAAATCTTGAGTTGGTGTCGTGCCAGGGTCGTAGCGGGTGGAGCGATCAATTCGATTATAGAAAGGTAAATCTCGTTGGGTATGGTAGACAAGGCTTCGTCGACCCCACTACGTGGTTCTGGGACTGGTCAAAGGTCAAATAGATTAGGAAAGAGGAGTCATGAACTCACTTGAACACTCAAAGAAGGCCATGGCGTTGCTCGAGTAAAGGAGAGAGGAAGGTCAAGCGAGTCAGGGGTTTTGTCTCAGACAATGCGGAGCTTGAAAAAATAGGAGATTCAACCGGTTCGCAGTCGACGCGCTGTAACGAGCCTTGCCGTGCACCTTCACTTTCACGAACTATGCGTGCTCGCGCATCGCATCGGCGCGGCCCAATATGTGCGATCACAGGCATTCAAAAACCGAACCGTGAACACTCTCGACTCAAGCGCTGCAACTGCGCGAATGATCAACGCCGTCACACCCCTCAATTCGCCTACCAACCTCGTAAGCCACGGAAACAGTGTGTCGGATGACTAGTAACTTAGTTACAAGTAAGTTTCCTCAGTATAATCGTTGAATGCGATCATTATGTATGTACTTCGTTCTGTCGTTCGCTTTAATTATCCAGTATGTTCAGATGCTCATCTTCTATCCGTACGTGTTCGTTATATGGGTGGCGAACGATAGCTTTTCCTCCCTCGACTCCGTGACGATGCAACATATGCATGTGAGTTCGCCAGAAGTCGGCATTCCAATATTAACGATCTCTGTTGTTTTCAATCTTGTGTCCTTGATATTGATATTCCGTGAATTCATATACAACTGTGTGGTAGCTTTGCTGTTATTTCTTCTTCTTTTCCTTGACTCGGATGCAGGATCTTGTTCCTTCCATCGGAACAGAGGTAAGTCCCCCTTTTCTTGCTTTGCCTTTATACGTTGCAGTTTCGCCGGCACGTACGCCGGAATAAATTTGAACTCCACAATTATCTCTGAGCCTGACAGATCAACTTGTTTCTCGTTTGTCCACAAGAATCCCCCTCGTGATCTATTCGCAACATTCATTTCGATTTTCCATTGAATGTGACCAGGATTTGTATCCCGATTGCCAGTTATTTGGTAAACGTGCTCTTTCATCCTGCCTGCCGCGATCAAGTATGCTCTGCAAATGAATGTCCATGTACGTTCCATTATTCTTGTCTTTCGACGGGTTTCAGGGATAATATGAGGTTTTTATTTGAGACCACGGGAAGAAATTTAAATTCCCAACTACTGAGACGTTGATCAACATATTTGTTTACTACTGCCAATCTGTTTCAATCGCAACGTAGAGTCCGCATGACCATGCCCGAGTCAAAGGCATTGAGGTAAAAGACCAACCCGGCCAAATCTGATGCCGTGTAATGGCGATGTGATGAGATAGTCATACCCCGCAAATACTGAGGACCTGAAATGGTGAGTCTGGAAGTGTAAGACGCGTCGTCTATCATCGTACTTAGGAATCGACTTCCGGCAACGAGCCGCATGTGTAACGTCAGTGGCGAACTTCGGCTATCTACTACTTGATCCCCTGATGGGTTGGCACGTGTAAATAGACAAAGTACTTACTGTCAATTTATTGGAGTTATGACAAAGAAAATGATCCAGTCGGACCGCCCACTGGAAAACGGTTTCACGTCTCAGGGGTTATCTATTTGAAGTAACCCAGATCACGTGCTTGACTCTCGTACAAAACCAACTCATGATTTGATTTGTTCCATCACAGCGAACATGGCGTTCAACGGGTCTGTAAGTTCTCGTGTCTCGTGTTCCTTGCGCTGATCCACTTGCAGATTCGCATCGTCCTCAACGAACCCCTCGTTGTTCGGTCAGAATAAGCCCGCAGGATCAATCTTTGGTAGTAATACCCAGGCCCAGCCCGCGACTACTAGTACAAGCACGACACCCTCGACACAACCCCAGGCAACGCAACAGCAGCCATATACGCCGTTTGGGCAGACTAATGCCCAACAGCAGCAACCCTCGTCGACGTCGATTTTCGGTCAGCCTGCATCTGCAACCCAGCAGCAGCAGCAGCAACAACAACAACAACCTTCTACTTCGTTGTTCGGTCAATCCACAACCGGAACTCAGCAGCCCATGACAACGACAACACCCCTCTTCGGGCAGCCTGCAACTGGAACCGTGCAGCAGCCGTCTACACCGCTGTTTGGTCAACCTGCAACTAGCACGCTGTTTGGACAGCCTGCCGGTGCCAGTCAACAACAGCAAAGGCCCAACGCATCTTTGTTCGGACAACCTGCTACAGAAACCCAGCAGCAGCAACAACAGCAGACGTCGTTGTTCGGTCAACCTGCCCCTACCACAACGCCGCAAACCACGGGTCTTTTTGGGTCTACCCCTCAGACCCAACCTACGATGACAGGTACTGGTCTGTTCGGGAGCACGACTGCGCCCGCGACTGGCACAACCGGCGGCTTGTTTGGTGCGCAAAGGCAGTCGTCGTAAGTGATTTGCATACCTCACTACCTCGGTGACTGACGCAACCCCTAGCACCATGAGGTTCGCGAATTCTAAATCGTGGCATAGGGAGAAAATTTAACTATCCATTGTTCGCGACAGCATATCGCCTGCTCAACCCACAGGGCCAGTGCTATTATTAAAAGCCACGAAGTTTAATGATCTACCCGAGGAGATTAAGAGAAAATTCGAGAACTTGGAGTAAGTAGTCACGCTCCTACTGTAACCCGTACACTCTCTCATTCTTATCAAGCGCCCACATACAAGGTCGCGTGCAAATTAGCAACGACCTCAAGCAAAGAAAACTCGGTCAAGAGCCTACTAGAGGCCAAGAGCTCATTCGTGACGTACACAAGGTGGGTTCCACCACTGTTGCCGTTTTCTCGTCGTTTTACCACCACCCCCTCCTTAGGATTTACTGAACGTGACTGCCACCATTCAATCCGATTCCCTCTTCACCAAGGATCTCAAAGAGAAAACAGACCAAGCCGTTCAAGATTCGATCATCGCAACTCGTATCGTCGACGGCTTTAAGAATCCCCATCAACATGGAATGTACCTCAAAAACCATGCATTGTTCCCACTAGAGTGGGTTGTTTCCCCTGCTGCGAGAGTAACAAGGACGGGAATCTCTAACGCCGTTCCTATAGATTCTTTATTCGAGTGACGAAGCAGATGCAGGAGCACCTACAATGGTATAAGAATACAATCGAAGTGAGCTTTTTTCTTCGTCACCATTTATTTCCCTTGCTGAATACTCATCTGCAGCAAATCGAACGCAAGTTGTCATCCACAGCTGTACAAAGTCAAGCTACCCCCCAAGGTATGCTCGGTCGTCCCGTCCTTCGTTTGCCCGCTAAAATCCCTTGTACCCTCAGTTATATCCTCCACCTTGCAAACCCAACATGCTATTTTTGTGTCCCTAGCTGCCAAGACGGCTGCCGTAGACTCGGAGCTACAAAAAGTGAAAGCATTGTATACCCAACTTTGGCGGGCACAGACAGGGAGCATGAGAGACCCTTTCAATGATCTCGATCGGGGGAGTGGGGGGGACTTTGGGATGGAGTCACTGCGGGTGACATAAGCCTAGCTCGCATGGACTGACTGTTATCTTTACCTGGTCCATCGTCGACTGATGTACAGTTGAACATTGCGTTATGCAAACGGATAGTAGCCCAATAAGGCTACTGGTAGCAGGTCTTAGATGACAACAATGACCATCTTCTTTCCTGACGAGTCGACCACGGCACGCGTGCCTGTCCCACTTCTTGAACGCAGAAAGCCTGAGTAATCAGCATTCCGACTAACATCCGACTTCGACTATAGTGGTGCGGCATTCTGAGAACGGTCGATCCAGTCCACTCCAGTCTACAATGCCAATGGTGTCTGATCATGCCTAGAGCGGTGGCTCAATCCCGAGTACCTGGATCGACCGAACTGAAGCTCTATCTCGATCGACTGCGTCCAGGCGTGGTCCCCGCTATTCGGCGACTCGGTCTCCACACCAATATCCGACCACAGTTGATTCCCCATTTTTGCCATCTGCCTGTCCACCTCGTCATTGATCTTGCGCGTCGTAAGTGGTTGTGAGCGGAATTCTCGGAGATTGAGGACCAGCCGCTGTCCGACGACGGAAAGGAGCGGCATGGTCAACCTGCATGAGCAACGACAACAGTGTCAGTCAGCAAGGGACGACGAAAACGATCGAGCCATAATGTTAAGTCTTACGCGACTGGGATGAAGTTTCTTGGATCCTATTTCCAGAAATGATATTCAGATGAACGATCTTTGCTCAGTGCTAGTCGGGAAAGTTGGCCGCAACCACTTACTTGCCTGAATATTGTCCTAATCCAGGATGGGGAAAACATAAATCCGACGAGACCTTGCAAAGGGGATGGAAAGTAGTTACCAACACACGATGGCCAATAGGCTATTCAACAAGCTTGACTGCGGAACATGAGGGTTCATTCATATTTTCAAAAAGAAATTCAGGAATCTTACAAGATAGAACATGATGGCTGAAACCAATGATCAGTATCCGTCGCCAACAATTCTCTGAATAATAATAATCTTACCATCACGGAGCAGGAGATGGATGAGCGGAGATGGGTAAAGCCCACGTGACTCTTTGTTGATCCCCAGAAGACCGTACCAGATCATCATCAGCGCGACGCTGTCCAGTACAATTCTATGCGTCGAGTCAGGGGCCAGATGCATCACCTCCGTGGTTCAAAACTCACGATGCAATCCATGACATCCACTGTCGGAACAAATCTTAGATATCCCTTGCGCACACTGGACAAGTGAAAGAACGTACGACAAATGCTGCAATTTGATTAAAAAAACGAGCCGTCAGGACGGAAGGATTTCCAGGGAAAAATGAAATAACGTACGGGGGATTAACAGGACGCAAACATCAACTTGTTCAGGGTATAAGAATTGAATGGCTTTATTGAAGATACAGTGAGTTGTCTGCCGACAGACCTAGTGTCGTAATAATACGCACACTCTCGTTGAACATATAGCGGATAGACCAGTATTGCCACTGCAGAAAGACCGTAGAAGATGCATAGGACAATGAAGAAGGATTTGACGCGGTGCATACATTGCCAGATGGCGCAAGCGCGCATCAGGACAAGGACTGTTACGGTGTTTCCGGCGTTAGGAATGGGACACCTCCGCAACGGTAGTACGAGTACTCACTACGAATCGATTCTGTTGAGATCAACATGAAGAACGGACAAAAAGTCCAGAATTTTTCACAAAACTGAGGTGTGGTTGAGGTATGAGCACGACGGTACGACAATTCGACTGTAGGGGTCACACCTTTGGAGAACCATGGCGGAAGTACCCTATCTCCTCCAACATGATGATCGTCTGTCCAATCAAGTTTCCGTAACGATTCACAAGGAAGCCAACCTTGATGGTCGTCCAGGGGCCCCTCCACATATACTCCATCTTCTTTCTGGTTAAACAGCTACCTCGTTCAAATTATCAGAGGTCCTCACTTCAAGGGGTGATGTGATCAGATAATCATAAAGGAGCAACGAGTACCCCGCCCATGCTGAAGACCTATAATGACGAATCAACAGATGGAAAATGTCAATGCAACATACACTCACGTGCGAATGCGCAGCGAACTCGAGAACGACAAGGGCACCGACATTATGGACTGAAGAAAGGAATTTCGTTGCAGATGCGGTAGGGGATGTGAACCGGAAGGCGCGGAAAAAAGAGGTGGGATCAACCGAGGTGCTCGGGGCAGTCGCATCGACTGAAGTATGTGTGTATGTAGCAGGGATGATTGTATTCCCGCGGTGTCCAGGTCGACCGGAAAGGACTCGCCTGCTGCACCGACTTTCGGGCAACGTAACCCGTAACGTCACCATTGAATGGAGGTTCTAAGTAAGTAATCGATTAGCAAGCCCTCACAACACCATATCAAATATCCTTTTTCGCTCAATAGGTGAAGCAGCCGTCTCGGCAGGAGAGCGTTGGTAGGGTTTAAGTCGGAGGGACTAGGGGTCCAGGGTCTGCCTCTGTAACAGAAGGGGCGTGGTCCGTAGAGATAGTTTTGGCCTTGACGCTCAAATAAACCCTGTAGAGTGGTTGGAAATTCACTCACATGTACATACCATTTTGTGCAGTGTTACCATTAGATATCTACTCCATATTTCCGAGTAATTCTATTTGAATTGTCGTGTTTTCTATCTTGTCGACATTGGAAGAGCCTGAAATCTCTGAGAGACGGCGGTCTTGACCTCTGGTCCGAGTTCGGAAGGTTGCACGTTGAGCGCCTCGGAAACTGTAACCTTCATTTCGTATCGTTTTGAAACAGACTTACATGACTAGAAAGAGCGAAATCATGGGCCCAGAATCATCATCATCGATTGATCATGATGATCACGCGCAGATAAGTCTGCGGGGTTTGCCGAGCCGAAGTGCACGTGAGAAAAAAATGAAATTGTAGTTCCAAAGCATATTCCTGTTTGTTCGTTTTACTCCAGGCTATGTACTAATCCCCCCGATGGGTCGCACTGAAAGGCACGTCTCAGACTCATTATATCGTATGTATGTATCATGACTTCTCTTGCAGACTGCCGAACAACACGTGCTTCTGCCGTGTTATCGTGACAAGCGATTACATAGCAACCATATGGATCCTTTAACAGCTGGTCAGCTGTGTTAAACATTTGTCTGCATAATACCTGCGGTGCGTGAGCGCTCGATGCTATTTGATCAGAATCACAACAGCCACTACAGAATTCCAGGTCAAGAATGGCTAGAATATCTGAAACGTCAGGGTGGGAGACATTAGAAAAGCTGCCGCCGCCACGTAGCAGCAATGGACAATCCCACAAACCATTCTGGCATTGTAGAAAGACTCATCCAACTTCGTTCGGCACCAACCGTGTCATGGGAAAAGCAGACAAAAACACTCGAATCAGGGTTGCAAAGCTCCGACGCCAAGGCCTGAACACGAGATTCTTTCAATGGGATGTGTAGCGGGTCTCTGTCGAAGAATGCAACAAGCACATCGCACGTGTACTTGCTCTAATTCACGATGTTGATAGGACTACCTCTGGCAGCGTGCTGGAGATCGGAAAAAAGGGAAGGAAGAAGGAAATGAGAGAGGCCAGGTAACTCGCGAATATTAGTGATAACAGCTTGCAGATCGAGGTTTAGACTGCACAGTCGGTCGTGCTGATCCAGACGATTTGAATGCATTGATATTATCATGGATATGAGATATCTATCAGTCGAGTGAACTCATCCGCGAGCGTTTTTCCAATA
Organism: Leccinum rimulosum; assembly: GCA_038091395.1. NCBI lineage: Eukaryota > Fungi > Basidiomycota > Agaricomycetes > Boletales > Boletaceae > Leccinum > Leccinum rimulosum. The sequence continues at coordinate 13,489 of JBBPOJ010000693.1, forward strand.
CACTCTGGCCCTGGTCCAGAGCTCAACTGCATTCTTTGCATCCTGGCTGCGAAGGCAAGCTGAAAATACATCAACTACTAGTGATGAAGAGAAGCTCTAACTGCTGCACGAGCAGTCGAGGAGAAGTTTCCTACGCTAGAGGCGTCGTGGAATGATGAAAGTCTTCAGCCACGCTGACCCGTTTTTTAGCAGTAAGTATTGAAATCTGATGACGAAACAAGTTGCAAGACGTGTACCAACTTCAACTCGGAGTAGAGACTGAATAGATCATCATTGTCCTGGATCTCAATCAACTGGGTGAACGGGGTACGGAGATGGTGTGCAAGATGATCCAATGACTGTGGTCGATCAGGATGACCAGCGAAAGTCGAGGGCCCTCGTCCAGGCACAATGACCTCATTGAGGTCCGGCGTTTCCCCAAGCCAACGGTACCGATGGAACAGATGATTTGCAATCTTGTACAAAGACCCTGAGCGATTTGAGTGCCCTAGCAGGTCAAGTTCCTATCGCGCAAGAACGATGGCCTCGTTGAGGTCCGCAATTGCTCCAGATCGGTTGTACCGGCGGGAGATAATTTGCAACGTTGTTCAAGCACATTGAACGGTCTGGATACCCTGGCGGGCGAAGGTGGAGCGCTCGTTTCCCCAGGTCGATGGCCTCATCGACGTTCCTAATTTCCAGACACTGCTTGTACCACTCCGAGAGACGATTTGCAATGTTGTTCAAAGTCATTGGTCGGTCTGGGTGCCCCTCCAGGAAAAGGTCGAGTGCCTGCCGCTCAAGGATGATGGCTTCGTTGAGGTCTGTAATTGCACGAGCCGGTGGTACCGATCGGAGAGGAAATTTGGATTGTTCGAACATATGGAGCGATTTGCGTAGGGCATAGGTCGAACACTTGTCGTCCGAAGACGATAGTTTCGTTAAGATCTGTCATTTTTCCAAGTCGATCGCACCTATCGGCGAGTACCTTTGCAATGAAGCTCAAACAGTCAAGCGCTTGCCGCGTGAAGACGACGGCCTAGTGGGGGTTTAACATTGCCCCCAAACTGCTTGTACCGATAGGAGTGACATTTTGCAACGTAACGTTGTTCAAATACACTGAATACTTTGGATGTGCTGGTGGGCAAATATCGAACGCTTGTCGCCCCAGGACGAGGGCCTCGTTGAGATCCGTCGTTTCCCCGAGCCGAAGATCTAGGCATGCTAGTGCGCACGGAACATGAAATGACAAGCGGTCGATCTTCTAGATCGAAATTGTAGTAACAGCTGCGATGGCATTCCCATGTCAAGACCCGGGAATGGCTAGACTGCAATGGAAGTTAGACAAAGTAAAGTTCGAAGGGATCACACCATACTTAATCATATGACGACTGCGGCGACAGTATGACGGAATCGCCACCAGGATTCAATAAACCTTTCATGACCTTCCTATCCAGACACTTGGGGAAAGAGGCGAAATGCTAGTACAGGTTGCTTAATGGGAGGCTCGGCCGAATTGGAGTCATGATTTTTCTTCACTGCATAAACGGAAATTAAAAGAGATGGGTTTTTTTCCGATAAAGTCAACTAGTACGTACGAAAAGGAAAGACCATTGAGATCGCTTCCGACGGGAGTTTTATCATGGGCTGCACTTGAATCGGAGTTAGAAATTAGCAACAAGGCTGCGAATGTTGTACAAGGGGCCGCCCCAGTGGCAAATTGTCACCAAGCAAGTTGGGCGTCGCAACGAGTCTCATCACAGTGTACTATACGGACCGCAAATGAGTTACAGCCCGTGATCGAATGTTGAATCTCGTTCCCCGGCCCGGTTTCGAGAGCATTTGAATCATTTACCGACACCAACCAACTCGATAGTCTTATCTTTGTGTTCCACCGCCGGCCTGATCCGATAATTAATAATACATCCATACCTTGTCTGACAGTGCACATCAGGCGTCACCACCGTCCTATCTGCATGCACTGTGATCGATAAGTTGGCACCTGATTTGAATACCACATTTTGGGGTCTTAGATTCTTAGAAGCTGGCCAGTTCACACACCCATGTAGCCAGTTGCACCATGGCCGACTCAGGCCGAGGTGCATTTGGAAAAGATAATGGCAGTGGTTCGGTTCGGTGGAAGACAAGGAAGTACGCACAATGATGGGTCTGTCAGTTGAAAAGAAGCGGGATGGACTGCATCTGGGGTCCATCTGGCGCGAGAATTCATCTTCCGTGTAAGTATTGGCGGTCATGGTCGGCAACCTTGAGAAAGAACTCTGGGAGTATTACGGCGCTGATTCGGACCCATCAGTCTTCTTACCGTTCAATTCCGGCTGCACCTACACAACGTCCACACATGCATTGCAAGTTATCACCTGAAGGTCCACCTGTGAACCCTCATTGGTAGATCTAACCGAGACTTGACAAGTATAGTGTGGGACATTGTATGTACCGGCTACGTGGTGGCAATGATTTGGCCCCGGTTCCGGTTCGCTTACCGTGACGGTCGAGAGGCGCCTGCAAATATTATTGGGTCGGCCGCATCTTCAATATGTCCGTTGATTGCGCCTTCCACTGCGATTTTCTGACGTTGCATTGATGACTCAGTACTCAAGTCTTAGGTGTGTTCTCCCGCTTCTATTAATCGCGCATTACTCCCCTTTTCCTCAGTATAAAGGGTACCGCGAAGATGCGGCAACCAAAACAACAATCCCGAGTAACCATTCAGATCTTTCGCCCTTTCACCCACTATGGCCTCTGACGCTCCTCTTGTGCTTCCCCCGCTTGATTGTTCCCTCTTGCTTCCAGACTTGCTAGACTTTCATATGAACAAGAACCCATCTTTCCCAATCTTCGTTTACGCAAAAGAGGATTCTCCAAATGCACACACTGAAATTTCTTTCCTCGAATTCGGTCGAGCCGCTCACAGAGCAGCCCACGCACTTCGCCCCGCTCACCAAGGTTCCGACGGAGAGGTTGTCATGATTATTGCCAATGCGGACACCATATTATACCATGCCGTTGTTGCGGGCTTATCTGTCGCTGGATGGATTGTACGTTCATATTTAGCTCCTTTTGGTCTGGTCTTATATGGTCACAATATAGCCATTCCCGGTTTCTCCAAGGAATTCCGCTGCGGCTGTCGTGAGCATGATGAAGAAGACTAACTGCTCGCGTATCGCCACCCTTGATCATGCTCATAAAGGACTCGTCGAGGGCGTCCGTAGCGAATATGGGGCCGGCGTGACTGTGTATGAATTCCCCGCATTGCGTCACGTGTATCCAAAGCTAGGGAAGGAAGTCGCAACGGATGCGTTCGTTCCGTATCCTCCCTCACTGAGTATTCCAGACTTGGATGCTCCAGCCATCTATATTCATTCCTCGGGCAGCACTGGGTTTCCCAAACCTATTGCTCAAAGTCACAGGATTCAGATTCAATGGATGGCACAGCGTGCGTTGGTTTCTTGTCGTATGTGATCATGCTACTAAGTGCTGATCGTCTGCAGCCCTCTTCCGTACTAATGCTGAACTGCCGGCGCCACGTCGGATAGCTGCCATGGCACTTCCCGCATTCCATACCTTTGGGATAGTCGCCCAGCTCTACTCGCCCATTGCGTGCCTTACGACCGCCGTCGTGTATCCCCCCCGGGCGGAGACGGATCCACTTGCCCAACAAGTGATACCCACGAGCGACAGCATGGTTGAGTGCTTGAAAAGAACTAAGTGCAATATCCTCTTCACGGTTCCGACGTTCCTCGAGCAAATGGCCGCATCGGAGGAGGCTATCAAAGTTCTGAGCCAATTAGAGACCGTGGTACGTGGAATTCTATATGCTGAATACAGACTCCCACGCTAAGCATTTCACAGCGCTACGGTGGAGGGCCGCTACCCGTCAAGATCGGCGACAAGCTGTACGCTGGTGGGGCGAAGTTGGTCAGTTGCTATGGCATGACTGAGTGTGGAGCCCCCATCGCCATGTCAAAGTTGAAAAATATCGCTCACGGTGATTGGCTGTGGTTGCGCTTCTCTGAAGACCTTTCAATCAGGTGGGTTCCCGAAGGAGACGGGACATACGAGTTACAAATCTTGGTACGCCGTTAGCGCACATCAATGGTACTCCTTCCAATGCTAACCGACGATCGATCAGTCGCCCAAAGAACGCCAGATGGCAGTAGAGAACCTACCCGATATAAAAGGGTATAGCACTTCTGACTTGTTCGAGAAGCATCCGACCGAGGATCAGTGGAAGGTGTAAGTCTGCTGCCGATCGTTTACACTCTAAAGTAACATTCATTCTTGTGTCTTTTTCCACGACAGTGTTGGGAGAGCCGACGATGTCATCATTCTTGCATCAGGGGAGAAGACAGTCCCTGGTCCGATGGAGAGCGTTATTGGGTCCTCTCCACTGGTAGGAGGTGTTGTCATTTTCGGACGAGAGCGACAGCAGGTCGGGGTTCTCATCGAGCCCCGTGAGGGACATGTGGTTGATGTCAAGGACGAAAAGGCCGTGGCCGAGTTCAGGAATCAGGTCTGGTATGTGAATTTTACATGCGTACTCAGCAAATAAACTAACTCAACTGGGCAAAAGGCACATAATCGAGGAGGCCAACAAGCCGGCGCCGGCGTTCAGTCGCATCTTTAAGGAATTGATTTTGATCACGAGCAAAGACAAGCCGATGTCGCGCGCTGCAAAAGGCACGGTTCAGCGCAAGGCCACTCTGAAAGATTACGATGCAGAGATCAATGCACTGTGAGTAATTGAATAACGTATGGTTGCGGACACTTTACACTCGCGGAAAGGTATGATACCGTTGAGGCAAGCGCGGAAATTCCAGATGGTTCAGCTGGGCCTTTGGCGTGGACTAGCGAAGCACTCGAGGAATGGTTACTTGAACACGCTCGTACCATCAGCTCGAACGACCAAGTTGACCCTCGTAGTGACTTGTTTGCTCAAGGATTTGATAGGTGCGTGGTCACGCGAAATACTAAATTCACACATCCTCATGAGGTATATTATTTTCACAGTTTGAGCGTTACTTATCTTCGAAACCGGATAACGGGCGCTCTCAGAAAATCCGCTGATCCAGAGACCAAGAAGGCTGCTACTCACGTTGCTCCCAACATCGTTTTTGACAACCCTACCATTCAGTTACTCAGTGCTCGTATCGCTGCTCTCGTCAATGGCGACGGGGGGGCTGGTCAGGTGGTAGATTTCGTGGGGCAACATAAGCAAGCGATTAATGCTATGATTGAGAAGTATTCCACTGGCCTGAGTGGGCCTGTTGATGGCGTATTGCCGAGCAGCCAGATCACCGAGCCTGCTGTGGTACTGATCACTGGAACCACCGGCGGTCTTGGATCTTTCTTACTCTCGGATCTTATTAAAAGCCCCGCAGTTGAACGCGTTTTCGCGTTCAATCGCCCCTCTTCTAAAAAGAAGATCGAGGAACGGCAGAAATTAGCGTTCGAAGACAGGGGACTCCCACTCGACCTGTTGGCATCGGACAAGCTTGTGTATGTCGAGGCCGACGCGTCCTTGGAAAAGTGTGGTTTGCCTCCAGCTCAGTACGAAGAGGTACAGTACACCCTCAGCTTCGTCCGAGGGGATAAACACTCACTCGGACACTTTTCGCAGATCCGAAAGTCGCTCACGTTGATCATTCACAACGCGTGGCGCCTCGATTTCAACTTGGCGATATCTTCGTTCGATGAAAATATTCGGGCGTCGCGGAATCTGGTCGACCTTGGTCTGGATTCGCCGCAGAAGAGTAGCATCCGTTACTTGTTCACCTCATCGATCGGATCTGCACAGGGTTGGAATGATGCAAATGGTCCTTTCCCGGAGGAAGTTCAACAGGACCCAGCTGTTGCGGTGGGAGCAGGTTATGGAGAGGGCAAGTATGCAACTGAACGGGTGAGTGGTCGCGCCAACAACTCATGGAGCGATCGTCGTTATTGACGTGGATCGATAGACCATCGTGAAGAGCGGGCTGCATGTAACTTCGCTTCGCATTGGTCAGATCGGTGGTGGACCAGGGGGTTCTTGGGCCACAACTGACTGGTTCCCGATCATTGTCAAATCTAGCATTGCTCTTGGTGTACTTCCGGAAGCTGCCGGTGTAAGTGTCACACCCAGTCAACGTTTATCAGGCGCTGATGATAATATAGGCTGTGTCATGGCTTCGCGAAGAAGAAGTGGCTTCTGCCGTTCTGGAGACGGCGTTTGCCAAGGAGGCCCCACCGCCAGCGCTGAACATCGTGAATCCCCGCCGTGCACCTTGGGCAGAGATCATCGCTTTCGTGCGACGTTCGATCATCCGGAGAAAAGGACTTGGAGCGGACGTCCTCCCAATCGTTCCATTCGGGGAGTGGTTCGCGCTGTTGGAGAAAAGGGCAGAGAACGCTTCAGAGGAAGACTTGGTGAAACTCGTAAGTGGATGCGATGAATCTCAGTTGTCGCAAATGTCTGAATCCTTCTCGAACACAGCCTGCTATTAAGTTGCTGGAATTCTTCCGTGCCCTGGCACGGGGAGACCAGGCTATTCGTGACGCAGGGATGAGTGCTACGGAGGCTGCGGGGATGACCAACTTTAGTACCTCCAAATCGCAACAAGTCAGCGCGACAATGGCGAACATGCAGGCGGTCGGAGAGGTCGAGGCTGACGCGTGGGTGGGGTACTGGATTTCGAAAGGCGCTTTCTGAGAAGCTTTGACTTTTTTAAACCATCTGTATCACCTTGCACGCGCGATGCTGTTGTTCACCACATATGTAACAAGTACACAAGTTTAGAGAATGACCGACGCTGGCCAGACGATTCCAACAGACTCATCCCTGCATTGCATGACTCTCGACTGATAGTCTTCACTTAGTATTGCATTATTGGCATGTATAGTAGTATGCCAATTACCAGGTTGAGATTTTGGTGGTATTAATACTATGTATAGCACGAACATTTGCTCCACCATCCTGCTATGCATTATGAGATATTACATACTAGTCTCCTGTATCTCATACAAATATCCGAACGCGTTAGTATGTTACAAATCTTGATCAATCTTCCATCCATCATGATACCTATTACACTCCAAATAGCCGTCAATACAGCGGCGGCCGTTTTCTTTTTGGAAGGACCCTTACTTAAAGTGTCGAGAACGGCCACCTTTCAAGCCTCCAAGCACACCTGTTCGGAACTTTATACTAACATGTAGTCACATGTTTTGAACTTCATATCGGTTGCTGGATCCCCTTTCAGCAGCCGAGGTCAAGGCATAGGCTGGTATCTACAAGAACCTGTCGCGTCTTTCTCCAGCTACTATGGCCTCCGATACAACTTTCGAGTTTCCTCCTCTTGATTACTCCCTCTTGTTCCCTGACTTGATTAACTTTCATGTGGTTAGAAACCCCTCATTCCCAATGTTCATTTACCCAAACGAGAACGTTCCCGACACATTGACTGAAATATCATTCCTTGAATTCGGTCGAGCTTCCCATCGAGTAGCCCACGCTCTTCGCCCCAATCGTCAAGGTCCAGATGGGGAGGTTGTCATGATTATCGCCAATACAGACACGATATTATACCATGCTGTTCTCGTCGGCTTGTCCATCGCTGGATGTGTTGTACGTTCATGTCGAGCATTTTTCTTGGTCTGCTCTCATATCGCGGTCTAGCCATTTCCCGTTTCACCTCGAAACTCTGCTGCGGCTGTCGTAAACATGATGAAAAAGACAAAGTGTACACGCATCGTGACGCTTCATCACGCTCATAAAGCACTTATCAACGGCATCCTCCGTGAAAACGAAGAAGGCCATCTGATTGTTACTGAATCCCCCACATTGCAATATACATTTCCGCGACTTGGAGCGGAAAGTGCGGACGATTCGTTTGTACAGTATCCTTCCGCAGAAAAACGCCCTGATTTGGATTCTCCGGGTCTCTACCTTCACTCCTCGGGTAGCACCGGTTTTCCTAAACCCATTGCGCACAGCTACAGAATTCAGATTCAATGGATGACACTTCGTACGTCATCTTTGCACTTGTGACGATGCGGAATTTCAATACCCCTCAGCACTCAATCGTTTAAACTGCGATCTTCGTGCTCCTCGTCGTATCGGTTCCATGGCGCCGCCTCCATTTCATGTTCTTGGAGTCCTCACCCAACTTTATCTCCCGCTTGCGTGGGTCGTTACTGCTGTTGTCTATTCCCCGTGTTCAAGAAAGGATCCGCTCGCACCACCGGTGATGCCCACGAGCGACAACATGATCGAGTATCTCAAGAAGACGGGGTATACAGTCCTTTACACAGTTCCAACGTTCCTCGAACAGATGGTCGGGTCGCAAGAGGCTATCGAGAATCTCAAAAAAGTAGACGCCGTTGTACGTGGGATTCGATACAGCCTATATGTCTTTTGTTTTCTCACTCAGTATCCCAAGCAA
>JBBPOJ010000694.1:0-21905 GCA_038091395.1 Leccinum rimulosum
TTATCTGATTGCACAGGAGAGATGATCATTGTTGACATTGACCGACAGGCATATCGCGAATCCGACCATCGTCTGTCTCCTCGGGGAGAAGGGAATGTTGTCTCGATCGAGTTTAACTTACTCTATCGTTGGCACGCTTCCATCAGCAAACAAGACGAGAAATGGCTGAACGGAATTTTTGGAGAACTCTTTGATGGCAAAGACCCGAAAACGGCACGCTTTCTCGTCATTATTTGTGTTGAAAATTTGACGCATATTGGCCACAGGTGACTTTAAACGATTTTAAAACAGTGGTTCGGAAAAAGGCTGTGCCTCCTGGCAATGTCAAGAACTGTACATTTGGCGGGTGTGTATAACGATCCATCTACTGTTTCAGTTTCGTGATCCTGTGCGCTGCTAGACTGGAACGGGGACCTGATGGTAGTTTCTCTGACATCGACCTTGCCCGGATTTTGCAAGACGCAACCGAGGCACGTGCTGGCGCGTTTCGCGCCAGAGGTTGTCCCCCTGCAATGAGAGTGATAGAAATTTTGGCCATCGAGCAGGCAAGGAAATGGGGGGCTTGCACTGTGAGACGCCATTTTCCTGTGATCATGCAATTTACTTACAAAACGCCCTTAGCTGAATGAGTTTCGCAAGTTTTTTAGCTTACGACGTGGGTTATCTCAGGCCATTTTATAGCTCTCATTTACTGAGGAGCTCTTTTAGCATATGAGTCATTTCGAGAATGGAATCCAGATCCAGCCGTCTACGTAAGAGTTCTCTTGCAACTACCTCGTTTTCGTTGAACTCGATCATCCGTAGTCTGTAGCAGAAGCGCTTTATGGACATATCGATAACTTGGAACTTCATGTTCGTACTTTCATGCTCGGAGGTTATCATTGATACTAACGTTAATGTCTTCTGAAGGTCGGTTTGCAAGCGGAGGAAACAAAGCCGCCAATGCCGGGCGCTGGGTTGTGTCCAGGCTTTACGATATCGCGTGCCATCCTTGCGGATGCGATATGCCTGACTCGCGGTGACAGGTTTTTAACAGTGGACTTCACCCGTCAGTGTATTATTTTCACTCTGTCCCCTCCATCTGACGCTCAATTAGCATACAATCTAACATCCTGGGGATATCAGCATTGCATGGTCAATAAAGACGATGGGGCATACGGTGGAATGCTCAACAGGCTCTTGTTTACTCTCCTGCCGGACCAGTATCCTGCCGGCTCGACCTATGCACAATTTCCGTTCATGACGCCAGATTTCATGCGTCCTTCTATCGCTGCTCGATCACCGAATAATCTCGCATACTACGATTTCTCGAGGCCCAGTCCAGTTGTCGCAGACAATGATCGCCGCCTAGATGTTTTGTATAGGAGACGTATCTCGACACTTACCGGAGGTGTCAATGAAGTGTTGTCGGAGGTCAGTTCCAGGTGATATTTATGCACATAATTGGAACTGAAAGCGGACAGGTGCGGAAATGCATCGTGAATGAGACGCTATCCGGTGAATCGTTTACGAAGATGTTCGCAATATTAGTGAAGTCCTTGTCGACATCAACCAGTCAAAATGCCAAGGTTGTAGACATTGTCAAAGATGTCATAAATCGACTGCCTATCTATTGGGCAGCAAACTTTGTTGTATGTGCAAGAACCCACGACTAAAACGCTATTATTTACGTTCGAGTCAGATTGGTTTGCCTATCACATTGTTCGACACCGTTTGGGGTGGACACAAGGTAACCCAATGGACTGAATTGTTTGCTGATGTGACTAGGTATGTGCGAGGGTCGAGTTTATTTGTGACAGAACTATGACCAACAATGTTCAGGTATATATACTTCAACGACGATCCGGTCCATGACTGGACTAAGTACCAAGCCGCACACAAGTCGACGAATAGAATCATGCACTACCTGAACAACCGACTGAAACGGTTCAGTGGCGGAACTGTATGTTTCCATGCTATTATCGAGCGATGAATATTGAATTGCTAGTTCTTGCCATAGATCTCCCTTGCTGGTGCTTCTGATGTGCTGGCTGCATCAGTCATCACAAACAACGTGCAAAACGATCGATTCATTGCCAAGGTCCTCGGGAGCGCAAAACAATCCACTATTCGGACCATTGCATACAGTATCTTCGCCGAGACGGTGCCTTCTGCACTGCTATTTTCCGCTGCCATCTCTTCTGTGGTTGATTATTACGCTGCCCCTGGCCGCGAACAAGAGTTGCAGAAACTGATTCGACTGAGTATCAGTGCCGCAAAGAATAAGGACTCGGAACTGATGCTGTTCATCGAGAATGCACTTGCTAGGGACAGGTCTTCATCCATTTTCCATTTCTTATTTGAAAGTAACCACAGAGGAGCCCATGGAGGGAAGGTGGGTCCTACATACCCCGATGATAAGGGTGCCTATTCTGAAATTTCTCAGGGACGAAATGAAACAGTGCGCTCTCTACTACCCACCTATGTACACAGCGGATACTGATGATTCTGATTGATGCGTGCAGCCGCCGCAGCCCGGACCAATCGCAAGAAAGCATGAAGTAGATATTCGTAGGCAAGGAGGGTGAGATCGTCGCTAGTCCAACTGATACTTGGAATCGCTCATGCCATTCTTTCCGCACAGCTTGATGTCTCGCGAACTCTTCACCAAGGTATGATGATTCTCGTTCTCGTTTCGCTGTCGTTTCGAGCTGGACATTGCTACAGCTTGCGCCCCAAGTCATCGTGGCAATCTTCAGTTTGAAAGGCCTCAGTTTCTCTGATGGACCTATGAAGTTTGGTGAGATCGCATTGCATAAAACTACATCTGCAAGGTTGAAATGATGACATCGTGCAGACGGGGGACTACCAGTTTCTAAAGTCATCCAGGTGCGAGAGTTGGAGTAACCGAGATCGTGTGCACGGATTGACTGATTGTCTAGTATGATGTTTGATGGTCAACTTGCAAGTGGTCACATCCAAATACTGCAGGAGAGGGAGCAGGGCGAGTGTAGATCTACTATCTGTTCGAGTCCTGTTTTTCTGTATGACTATTTCCTTGTGTCTCGGGCACCCACGTGACTGCACACACACAAACCGTGAGAATGTTCGTCACTGCGACCGTGGATCGACAGGATTCCATAGCTCCGTTGAACGTCAGCGTGCGTGAGAGTAATTATACGACCCTTGTGAGGTCCATTGTGTACTCGAAAGTTTGGTATATACGGTACTGTGTGAGTTGAGCTCTGTGCTGGTGCGATGATGAGGCCTTGAATCAAGAGGACTCAATATCGACCGTGAGTGATTAATGACCCGGGGGCGGATTGTCCAGTGGTGATTCAAAGGAATCATTTAGGTCGTCTGGGGCTGTTGATCACGGATTGTATGGAGGTAGACTATTGCCAGACTGGCGAGACTTGTGATTGTAATTTCATTCAGCCGTCTGTACATTACGCGAAGGAGGTTTGTTAAATTAGAAATGCATTCTAGTCCAAGAACGATCCTTATCACTGGATCCTGGATCTTGGAACGCAGCGGCCAAGAAGAAACATGATGGAGATAAGCGGATGACGGGTGATGTCGACGAGTGATCTCCCAAGGTTGCAACGTTGCCTCCTATAATCGTGTTCCATACCTAGACTCGCACCGGCTGTGGCGAGCAAGTTGCCATCCGGGGAGAACGCTATGGAGTGGATGGGATCATGGAGATCGAGACCCCTCCGGATGGCCGCCCGATGTTCAACCAGATCTGGATGCGTGATATATAAGCGTGCCAAACGACATGTGCCTGAACGTCCTATAGATGGCACTATCTTTGGGAACAAAAATGCAAGTATTGTGAGGCAGACATGCAGTGCACAGTCGGAGATACAGCCCATGTAAAGTACCACGAGACGCTCCGCTTCTTCTATCAGTCTCAACTGGTCTTAAAGTGGGAGCTTCGGTAAATGTCTGCGAATGAATCTCAGCGTAGACAAGAGGTGAAGATGGGAAGGCAAACCTTCAACCATCTGATGCACTGGCGAAGCATCACCACAGCGTTCTCGGACTCGCTAAGAAGGCTGAGTGCCTCTATCCAGTAAAGCAACACGCTGAATGTCTTGAGCGCACCTAGCAGCGCCTCATTGGCAACCCCATCATTCGGGAGCTGCGCGAGATTGTGAGACCAGAACCGACATGCGTACAGCAGAGCCTCGTCAAATACTGCCATTCGGCGTTCAGTGAGATCCGGAACCTCGCGGTTCGCCTAAAGTCTCAAATCCCACACATGTCGCGTTTCAACGAATGCGACATGGTCTCGAAGCACAGAACTCTCTCGATCGTTGATGACTGATCACGAAATCCTGAAGGGAATCGTGGTAAAATTGGATGGGCCATTTTCCGTCGTCCGACGCAAGGAGGACAGAGCTAAGGACAGGGACAATAAGCCTGACGTCGACGTTTGGTTTGGGTCGCTGAAGTAGACTGTGCAAACCCGACACGGACATGGGAATAGTCATGCAATATACGAGACTGAGCATGAGACGAGCAACGTCTGGGTCGGGAAAAGTGGAAATCGCATCCCGATACAGCGAGTCGAGATCGGTCACGGTATACGCAGAACCTGTGGATTCGGAAGCCGTATCCTCGATAATGGCTTGCAGACACAGGATGGGATTATACGTCTTGAATCCCACAAACTCGACGACCGTCAGAGCGAAGATGAACAAGCCATTGGCCTTGTTAACGTGTTCGAGCTCTTCTGACGGTGACCATGGGCGAGCAACAACTTGGGTTTTGATCATATATGTCATCCAGGGCACTGCGGAGGAACGAACGAATATCTGCGTCCACAGTGAAAGCATGGATGTCGAGAGGTTGTGTGAGAGCCGCTATGTCTGGAGAGTGAGAGCGTGACTGGAGCCAAGGCTCGGCCCTGCTCGTAATCAACAAGCGCAAAGGTACGGATGACTTGCGGGACAGATCTACGAGAAGCGTCACGAGGTCCAAAATAGATAAAGACAATAGCTTCTCCATTTGCTCTCGAAGCACCTTCATCGGCATCATGTAGTCCTTCTCCAACGCTATGATCACCGCAGGATAGATGGACGGCAGGAAGGCGAGAAGTTGTGTGGTCAGCGTTGGAACTACGAATTGCATGGTGCGCCGCTCGAGATCTCTGCGTGAAAAGAAGAAGCTGGCAGCTAGCCGCTTCTCACTCGCATACATCTCTGCTATCATCTGTGACACTGCCGACTTGCCTCGACTTGCCCGATCCGGGTTGGCCGTTCAGCCAACAGGTTTCTGGTCCGGTTCGTCTGCCCATGAGGTTAAGCCAACAAGTAACTCAATGCGTGTCCCTTCGATGCACTTTGGCGCAGGGTGCAGCTGGGCGGAATCATAGGCAGCACTGGGTGCGCTCGTTCTGTGGAGAGATTCTTGAATGAGATCTACGAGTGGTGGCATCAGAAAGTTAAAACGCCAATGACTGGTATTGTAATTGCTCACTTGAATGTTGATCCTGGATGATTTGGTTTCCGTGGACGACAGTGTTGACCATTTGATCGCTTTGTACTGTGGGCCGCGAATAGTAGTACTGGTCTCGTTGGACCTCGTTGAAGGTTGAATATGAATGACTGGCATTGGTATGAGATGAATTGTTGAACACGAGTAAATGTTCGAGTAGGAGGTACGACGCGTCCGATATGCCAACAGCGCCTGGTTGGAGTAAGGGATGACAAGAGCACTACGCACAGTCCCAAAGGACTTACAGTACTAGGTGCGCACCAAAAATACAGCCAAAGAGGTCGAAATCGTCTCTTGCTTAGGTGACTTCCGTCTGCAGACGCGGTCTTGCCATTACTTTTGCTCCATCTCGAGTCGCACAACACGCTAGCCGATCGCCTTTGGTTGAACCCTATCGGGCCCATTGCGCCTCTGTGAAACAATGCAGAAACGACGAGTCGGACGAGATCTCAAAGCGTATTTACTTAAATTCGCACGCTGACTGCCGTCTTCGCCAATGTCATGTTGGTCCTATTGTTTCATGGCCATTCTGGGACCTCGTGTATCCGTCCGAAATCGATCGCAGACCATGGTCCTCGGCCCAATCTTATCTACAGTCCTGTGTGCAGCATGATTGAATGGATGGCGTGAAGCGCGAAAGCCTCGGAAGGAAAATCTTATGGCGGCTAATAAGTATCATGAAGTTCGTTATTACATAGTTTTCCCAGGAGTCACTTGAGGCAAGAGGCTCCGCCGCTATTACGATACTTACCTTCCCAATACCTTCCCTTCCCAAGTATCGGGACCTCGGTAAGCAGATACCATCATGAGAGTGCATTGAACAAGAATCAGACGATCAGGCTGGTACGCACGGACACGTGATTCCCAGTGATTCGCAGCACAAAATGATCGAGTCTGTCCTCAACGGGGCGAAAAACCAGCTTGGTTAAACGTTCAAATAAGCTGTCACAGACCAATATGTTTTACAAGATGGTGAAGGAGGTATGTATGTGCCTCTATGCATTTTGATCACCACTCGATTGTCAGTTCATGTAGCAAAACTCGTGAAGTTGTCTATTCGTATCATGGACTTTTCGTAGGTATTCTCATCATAAACGCAAATGTGACTTTCTTAAAACTTTGCTAGTCTCTCCATCTCCAGCCTGAGGTATTTGTAGAGTATTTGCTCGCGAGATCACCGTTTCCACTTATTCCATTCGGTTGTGTCCGGCACGAGGATTCCATTCTTGCCGCACAACGATGCGTGGCATGCATTTTGCAAAGTTCAACTTGACTGCAAACTACCATCAATGCAGCAAACTCAATCCAAGCGTGTTCGCGGACGCGGGACAACGCTGCAATCTGCACTGCAGTCACTGCTCGCTCGAGTGCAATCCAGCATAAATAATACCACGTCGCTCACACACATCTCCGGTAGGAGCATACATGAACTCGAGCAAATCGTTCATCGTGGCCCGCCCATTACTCTCGATGACTTGGTGAGTTCTCCGCATCGTCCTCGCGAATATTATGTCGCTCATTTCGAGTAGCCGGCGTTTGCAGACGCCATAGACAACCTCAGTGGCACAATAAATGACAGGGAGTTTCTTGTAAGTATTAGACATAGTCGTATATTTATACTCTCATGCTGCGATTTAGCTCGAGAAAGTCTTGATGTTGATGGCGCGCCTTCCCGACGATTCAGCATTCGGAAAAATAGCACAGCAACAAGCCATTAGTTTATGTACGTTGTTGATTCTCTACTTCAGCGATATTCATTCATGTGTCGTAGTATACAAGGACCTCCCCCATCCCCCCACCGGATTTCTTTCCACCTTCCACAATAGCCCATCAACCATTGAGAAACAACCCGCTGTCTCGTATGCGTTCCGTAGTGCGGATGGATCCAACTACAATGTCCTTTTGCCGTCTCTCGGCCAGGCCGGTCAACCATACGCACGATCTGTACCCTCTACTCATGTCCCGACCATTCCACTTCCCGACCCGGGTGTAGTGTTCGATAGTCTCCTATGTCGGCCTGATGACACCTTTATTCCCCACCCTAGTGGCTTGTCGAGTTTGTTTTTCGCATTTGCAGACCTTATCATTCACAGCATCTTCAATACGAATACACTGGACTGGACAATCAACGACGCAAGTAGCTATCTTGACTTGAACATTGTCTACGGGAGTAGTGAACAGCAACTTGACGCTATACGTAAGAAAGATGGTACCGGCAAGATCTGGAACGATGCTTTCGCGGATTCCCGTCTACTGTTTATGCCTCCCCCTGTATGCGCACTCGCCGTGCTTTTCAGTCGTCATCACAACGTGCGTTCTTTACTCAATTATCGATTTGTGTGTGCATCGATCTTGCCACAGTATATTGCACAGAAAATCCTGGAGCTCAACGAACGCGGCTCCTTCACCTCTCCTCCGCCCGACGAGGAGACATCCCGACTTGCTCAAGATGACGAAATTTTTCATAGAACAAGGATGGTCAATACTGCATTCTTCATGCAGATGATCCTCGCGGATTATGTTGGCGCCATCTTGGGACTCGCGAGGGATGGCCTGACCTGGCGCCTCGACCCACTTGGGGTAAGTGGTCGTCTTATTGCGCAGGATAGACAATCATCTCGGTATTAACCTAACAGTGTTTTCGCGAATCCGACCATCGCGTGTCTCCTCGGGGAGAAGGAAATGCTGTTTCAATAGAGTTCAATTTACTCTATCGTTGGCACGCTACTATCTGCGAAAAAGATGAGAAATGGTTGAACGGATTGTTTGGGAAGCTCTTTCAGGGCAGAGACCCGAAAGAGGTAGGCTGTCTTTTTGTTTCCTGTGTTAAAACCTGGACGCATGTTTCTCGCAGGTGACTGTCGAAGACTTTAGAAAGGTGGTCCGGGAAAAAATAGTGCCATCTGGTGACCCGAAGAGTTGGACATTTGACGGGTATGTTGTTTTACAATCCATGTACTTTATTCAGTTTCGTGATTCGGTGGGCTGCTAGACTGGAACGTGGTTCTGACGGTAGTTTCTCTGACAACGATCTCGCCCGCATTTTGCAAGATGCAACGGAACAACGTGCTGGTGCATTTCGTGCCAGAGGTTGCTCCCCTGTAATGAAAGTGGTTGAGATCTTGGCTATCGAGCAGGGAAGGAAATGGGGAGTTTGCACTGTAAGGAACCATTGTCCTGTGATCATGCAATTTACTCAATACCCTTATGTAGCTCAACGAGTTTCGCAAATTTATTGGTTTACGACGTGGGTCGTCTCAAGCCATACTATGACCCCCGTTTACTCAGGATTCTTTCAGCATACAAGTCATTTCGAGAATGGAATCCGGACCCCACCATCTATGTACGAGTTGATTTGCAAACTCCTCATTTTCGTTTACTCAATCGTGTGCAGTCTGCAGCAGAAGCTCTTTATGGATGTATCGATAATTTGGAACTTCACGTTCGTGTGCTCAGAGTCTATCATCGTTACTAGCACTAACACTGAACTCTTGAAGGTCGGTTTGCAAGCCGAGGAAACCAAGCCCCCCATTCCAGGTGCTGGGTTGTGCCCCGGGTATACCATCTCACGCGCTATCCTTGCGGATGCCGTATGTTTGACTCGTGGTGACCGATTTTTAACAGTGGACTTCACCCGTCAGTATTTGTATTTTTTTTCCCATTCTATCCGTTATTTCTGATGCTTGTTTAGCATACAATCTAACATCCTGGGGATACCAGTACTGTATGGTTAACAGCGCCGATGGATCATACGGAGGAATGCTTAGCAAGTTCTTCTTTGTTCTCTTGCCGGACCAATATCCTGTCGGCTCGATCTATGGTCATTTTCCGCTCCTGACACCGGATTTCATGCGTTCTTGTATCGATTCTCGGTCAGCGAACTGTCTCGCGTACTACGATTTCTCGAGGCCAGGTCAGGTCGGAGACAATGATCGCCGACTAATCATCTTGTATAGGAAACGTTTATTGAGACTTACAAGCGGTAACGAAGAAGCTCTAGAGAAGGTCGGTTGCAGACTATATCTATGCAGGTAAATAGGGCTGAAACAGATAGGTGCGGAAATGTATCGTGGATGAGACGCTTGCCGGCAGGTCCTTCGTGAAGATGTTCACAACTATGGTGCAAAGCGCATCTAAATCGGGGAGTCATCATACCAAAGTTGTAGACATCATCAAGGATGTCATTAATCGGTTACCTGTGTATTGGGCAGCAAACTTTGTGGTAAGTGCAACGATCAACGGCACAAACCCTATCATTTACAGTCGACCAGCTTGGTTTGCCAATCACTCTGTGCGACATCGTTTGGGGGGGACACACGGTAGCGCGGTGGTCCGAACTTTTTGCCGATGTAACCAGGTAAGAGGTTCGAGTTGATCTGTGGCGGAACTATCACCGACGGTGTTCAGGTATATATACTTCAACGACGATCCAGTCCACGACTGGACTATGTACCAGGCGGCACACAAGTCCACGAACGAAATCATGAACTATCTGCGCAACCGACTGAGACGACTCAGCGACGGACCTGTATGTTTTCACAGTGTATAGAAGCGATGGATTTTGGTTAACATGCGACAGATCTCGCTTGAGGGTGCTTCGGATATACTGGCTACGTCGGTCTTGACATGTAACGTGCAGAATGACGGATTCATCGCCAACGTCCTGGAAAGCGTCAAACACTCCACCATTCAGACCATTGCATACAGTATCTTTGCCGAGACGGTGCCCTCTGCACTGCTGTTTTCCGCTGCCATCTCTTCTGTGGTTGATTATTACGCTGCCCCTAGCCGCAAGGATGAGCTGCAGAAACTGATACAACTGAGTACCAGTGCTGCGGAGGACAACAGGGATAAGAAACTGATGAAGCTCATTCAGAGTGCGCTTGCTGATGGCGGGTCTGAAGCCGATTTCCATTTCGTATCCCAAAAAGCAACCCGTGGAGGAAAGGTGAGCCTCTTATACCCCAATGATAAAAATGCATGTTCTGAACATCTCTGCCAACGCCTCAGGAACAGAATGAAACAGTGCGTTACTTACTTCATCTATAGGGATGAACTTAACAGTGCATGCAGCCGTCGCAGCCCCGATCAATCGCTGGAAATTATAGAATAGATATTCATGGGCAAGGAGGGTGGGAGCGAAGCTGATCCTACTGTGTTTTCGGATCGCTCATGCTATTCTTTCCGTTAGCTTGATGTCTCCGGAACTCTTTACCAAGGTATGGCAATTGTCGTTCTTCCATTTTCAATGTCGTTCTACGTTCAACCTTGCTGTAGCTTGCGCCTCAAGTTGTCGCAGCGATATTCAGTTTGAAGAACCTCAGTTTCTCTGAGGAGCCTATGAAATCTGGTGAGGAGCGCCT
Organism: Leccinum rimulosum; assembly: GCA_038091395.1. Lineage (NCBI taxonomy): Eukaryota > Fungi > Basidiomycota > Agaricomycetes > Boletales > Boletaceae > Leccinum > Leccinum rimulosum. Next base: position 10,848 of record JBBPOJ010000694.1, read on the forward strand.
TGCACGAAACGACTTGACTTTCGAAACGTTGACATGACATCGTATAGACGGGGGACTACCAATTTCTAAAGTCATCCAGGTGCGAGATTTCGAGTAGGGATTGTATGCAGTTCCGGGTTACTGATTTCGGAATGACTGATCATCTAGTATGACGATGATGTTTGACAGTGACTCGGCTTGACCACATCCAGTCACTATATTAGTCGCATGGCCCAGCAAGCGAGTATAGATTTGTCCAAGTCTTTTTTTGTAATAAGACCATCGATTGTATGTAACATATGTCGAAACAATGATGGAGTCTTGATGGAGTCGCTGGAAATGTTTGGATGAAGTTGATGAGTGATGGTATTATGGAGAAAATCCAAGTTCATATTTGTCTCGACGCGGATTCATGGCGAAGAACGATTCCCACTCCGGCGGTTGTGCCGGGTAAGTGCAACTTTCTCAACCACTATTATGATGATCTTGCAGTTGAAACGTTAACTACTAGTGATTGGCTTTGCATGCTGCCACAGCCTGCCAGTCACGGTGGCAAGATGTTCCAACGCAGGATGCTAATGGCACGGTAGGGGCGAAGAGTCGTAGACTTGGGAGCTAGTATACTAGGGTTGTGGCCACGATCTTTTTCTGCGTAGAGTCGGTGGCAGTAGACGAAGAAGTCACGCGTCACAATGCCAGATCAGTTGGCTGAGTCTGTGTGCAGAGCGGCTAGATCTCAGCAGAAGGTATGGTCACTGATTTGATAGATATAAAAGAAATGGCCACTATTAGCGTAGTATCATTATGTCCCCCCAGGTCACTCAGAAAACATATTGTCTCTTCAAAAAGATGAACCCTCTTTCCCTCATCTTTTTGAAAGGGACCATATGTTTTCTGAGTAACCTGGGGGGACATGATGCTAAGCTACCGTCATTTCATTTATATCTATCATCAGCGACGATACCTTTTGCTCTAGCTGCTCTGCGCACAGGCCAACCGATTGCGTGACTCTTCTTCGCCCATGACTAATCTATATCGTTACACTTTGATCCAATCACGAGTAGCTTGATCGAGTCAGATCCGAGTCAGGTCGAGTCATTGAAGTGGTTTTTAGATCATCGATTTACGACTTTCTCAACCACAATTCACAATTCTCCCTTACAACAGAAAAAAAAAAAAAAGATCATGGCCCCACAGATCTGGCTCAGATGCGAAAAGAAACAGTTTGAACACCGCTCAGCCCTGACCCCAACTATCGCCAAAAAGCTGATCGATGCGGGATTCGAGATCACCGTCGAACGCGACGAACAACGCATCTTTGACGACACCGAATTCGAAGCGTAAGTGTTCCACGCCTTTCTTTTTTTTTTTTCATTTTTCATTTCCTAAAAAACACTTTGCTGACAGCGTCGGCTGCCGTCTCGTCCCCAACAACACCTGGCCGACCGCCCCGACGGACATCCCGATCCTCGGCCTGAAAGAACTCCCCGCCTCCACCGATCCCATCCCACACACCCACATCCAGTTCGCACACTGCTACAAACGGCAGGCCGGGTGGGCAGACGTCCTCGACCGGTTCCATCGCGGCGGCGGGACGCTCTACGACCTCGAGTTTCTCACCGACCCCGACGGCAGACGCGTCGCCGCGTTCGGGTTCCACGCTGGCTTCGCTGGCGCGGCGGCCGGTGCGCTTTCTGTGGCTGCGCAACGACGCCAGAAGAAATTGGGCAGGCTCGAGCCGTATCCGAACGAGGCGGCCATGGTCGCACACGTCAAGGAAGCGCTCGGGGGAAGCGGGCGGGGCGTCAGAGCGCTTGTTATCGGTGCCCTCGGACGGTGTGGCCGCGGTGCTGTCGATCTCTTTCGTAAGATCGGTCTTGACGAGTTGCGTTTCTTCTTTATCTTCTGCTTTTCGCATCGTCTCCGTGTGCTCACTTTCGACCACGGCACAGGGACGACATCGTCAAGTGGGATCTCGCAGAAACAGCCAAAGGTGGACCGTTTCCCGAGATCCTCGATGTGGACGTGTTCGTCAACTGTATCTACCTCTCGTCTTCGATCCCGCCGTTTATGAGCAGGGATCAGCTCAACGCGGCGCCGACGACGCCGAGGAGGTTGTCCGTCGTCGTCGACGTCAGCTGCGACACTACCAATCCGTTCAATCCGATACCCATCTATACCGTCAACACGACGTTTGAGGAACCGACTGTGCCTGTCGAGCTTGCGTGCGTCTTTTTTCTTTTTTTGGTTGTTCAATGATGGGGGTTTGGAGAGAAAAAGCTGACTCACTCTAACAGGGACGGCGTACCGCCTCTATCGGTGATATCGATCGACCACTTGCCGACGTTGTTGCCAAGAGAGGCGTCCGAGCAGTTTAGCACGGACCTGCTCCCTTCGCTCCTGCAGTTCCCCGAACGGCACACCGCACGCGTGTGGACGGACGCTGAGAAACTCTTCAAGGAAAAGCTCGCGGAAGCAGTCAAGGAGCTACACGGTGGAGCGTGACTACCGGTGTAAGTCTGACAAGAATCCGCGGATGCGGGATGTATGGCACAGATAGACGTTTGGGGTTTATGTACTTGAAACTGCGAAGCGCTCGTACACCCGCGGAGCCTTTTTTCGTTTTTCTTCGCTTCGATTTCATAGAGCGTGTTTCATCATGGGCACCACCAAAAAATGCTAGTTACCATATCTACCGGGATTCCGAGGGAATGGGAAAGCAGTGAGAGTGAACAGCAACATCGCATAATATAAAGTGATCATCAATAGGTGTCACGATCAATACGGATCGCAACAAGTCCATCCCGTAACGAGCGGGCCAGCGCAAAACGGGGGTCATCGTCATCGAGACAGTAGTCGTGCACAGGAGAGAATGCTACTTGGTCCTCGAACTGCGGAATTTGGCTGAAAACGACAACAACGGAGAACGTCCAATGTTCGAATGATGATAATAGGTACCATGGACGGTACGGATTGCAACGAGTCCGTTCAAGATAATGATAAAGGCATGGGGGGGTCATACGTCATCTCTCCGAAATCGTTTCATCGTCTAGCAAAGTTGCCACATCTTGACGTAGTCGCTGCAAGATAAACGTTTAGGGGCGCCGCAACGATAGGACCATGAGACGCACATTCTAAAGGCCCTTTGATTGGCGTTCGACGGCCACGTCGAGCTCCAAGTATTCTGTGCCGCTGCAAAGTCTCGCATCGCGGCTGTCACGACCAATTCATGAATGAGCGTCCCATTTTCAGTTCAGGCGAGGATTCCACGTACTGCCTGAGCCGTCGTACCACGGTTTTCCACCAACGCTATCAGGGAACCACCCACTCGTTCCGCCGACTGCAAGGTCGATGACCATGTAAAACGCTATCGAGACAAGTTCAGCCGCGGATCGAAAGAGCAAGAAAGATAATACACTCACGTTGATCAAAAGGAGCCGCTGCGGAGCCACCATAGGCGGTCGACCACGGATCCTGAACCTCGATGTACTTTCCCGAAGACACGTTCATCGCCACCGTGGGGAAGCCGCCGACGTTGTAAAAGTAAGAATCGGTGTTCTTGGACGAGATCTTGAGGTTTATCATCGCTTGGAGACGGTTGTCCATGTAGAATCGCATCCACTCATTCGTCCACTCCATCGCATACACGTGAAAGTCGTCGGCAAAGTTGCCTCGTTTTGTGTTCACCCAACCGTAGAGGCTCTTGAGCAGTGTGGCAGTAACGCCGCCGGACCCTGAGGACGATGGCGGATGTCGTTCAACGTGACTGGTACGAGATGTAGCGTGACTTACCGACAGAGATCGGGGTGCTTCCGGAAGCAAAAGGCCCATAGTTGACGGTCGAGCGCACATAGTTGGATCCTTGGGCAGGATACGAAGGCAGGTTTCCTCTCGCCTCCATGATCTAGGTCGAGGATGTCAACGGCGAGAATGGGACACCGAGAGTGCAAGGACGTACGTCGATCTCCCCACTCGCGGGCCACCCACCGTAAATGCCGGTACCCTGGGCGGCAGAAGAGTCGTTGCTCTCAGGCAACATCCATATCGCGGGCCACAACCAGTCGCCCTGGGGAAGTTTTGCGCGGACTTCGACCTTGCCGAACTTGATCGACTTTTTACCGCGTGTGTTGATGCGGCCGCTCATGGCCGGGTTAATGACAGTACCAGCAGAGGACGAGGAGACGGCAGTGCATGCGTTGCCGGTTGGGCCGGAGGATGAAGTTGAGTTGGAGGAGGTTGTCGAGTTGGTGGAGTTTGTTCCACCGCCGTTGATGGTACCGCCGCCCGTGACGGTGCCATTGGTGGAGGTGGTGCCGTTGACTGAAGTGGTGCCGTTTGTGGCTGTGGTATTTCCGTCGGTGAGCTGCCTTTTCAGGTTGGGTATTACATAAGCTCCTTGATCGTTACGTTGTGTCAGACGAAGACAGCAATTTGAGAAGCTCGTTCGACGCACTAGTACCGTTGTTGTCCGCAGTGCACCCATTGAGGGTGTAGGTGGCGTTGTTCATGACGGAACTGTAGCCACCGTCGATGGAATCGCTGGTGAGTGTGGGCATGATAAAGAGCTGACTGCCAGAGATGTAGACGTTGTTTGTGGAGTCTGTGGTCATTTCGAACTCGCCGTTTCTGCAAGGCATGTAGTGCGAGTTCGATGGAGGACGTTGTCTGACTCACCCGTAGCCTCCCAGCTCGACATCAAAGGACCAGCTGTTTGTGTCGAGGCCGTCACCAGAGAAATTGTCGTCGAGAACCATGCAGAGCTGGCTGCTTTGGAGAATGTGAACAGACTGGTACCCGCGGAAGATGAGCAGGGCTGCGATGCCGACGCCAATGAATAGGCCTGCAAAAGTGATCCACTTGCTTGCGCGGTCTAGGAAGGGCTTTTTGTGTGCGAGCCAGGGCTTGTCGTCTTCCTTGAGCTTCTCGCGGAGGCGGGTAGAGGGCATGGCCTTTTTCTGGAGGGGAGGCAATGGGAGTGCGACGGAGGAGTTTGCATGCGAAGGTGCGTTGAACGGGAGGGTGTTGTTGGCTGTGGGGGGTGACCAGGTGCTGGAGGGGCGGGAGGCGGGGGAGAGGAAGGGGCTGCGGAAGGTGATGGTGGTGGCAGAGCTAGACCTCGGGATGGCGGGCAGCGGGGAGTCCGCGATGCCAGCCGCTGCAGAGGAGCGATAGATGGTGGAGCTGGAGACCGAGCCCGTGGAGGAGCGATAAGGTAGGTTGGCGGGGGAACCGACGAGGAAGGGTGGCTGTGGAAGAGGAAGGCCCTCTGCGTCTGCTGCCTGGCTCAGACGGTTTATGTGCTGAGTGCGGGTTGGCGGTGAGGTGGAGCGGGAGACCATGCGCACGGAGTCGCCGCTGCTCTTGCGGGAGATGGCGCCTGGGATGGGGTCCGGGTTTCCCGGGTATGCCTGGAAGGGGAAGGAGTATGCGGAGGGCGGGGGTTTCTGCTGGGGCGTGTCGGTGTGGTCGTCTGCGGAGTGTGCACTGAGTGCGAGTTGGGAGCGGCGACGGTGAGTGCGTGCTTTGCGAACGGAAGAAGCATCGTCGTCTGTGTTGTTGTCGTCTGCTGAGCGAGGACCTGCTAGAAAGAAAGGACGGGGAATTGGCAGAGAGTGGCCGGTCTGTGAGTCTTCTTCGCTGGACATGTTTATTACTTGTAATCTGTGAGCTTTTTGGTTTTATATCGCCGTTCCCCCGATCTGGATCTGAGATCTATCTCGACCTTTTTCCTATAAAGGCTGGTGCGCATACATTCAGCTCTCCCTGCCATGGACTACGACAGATACGACGCAACTCTCCACTGGATATTCAAGCAAACTCAGGGCGATGCTTGGTTCCGTCCAAACGAGGTCGCCGTCCCTCCTGGCGTATGTCTACGCACACACGACGGCTCATTCCGCGTGTTCCCTTACGAAGTCGCTGCACTAGAGCCATTCGAGGTCGCTGTCGCCGCTCTCAACCCCCTCGTCGCCGTAAAGGTCCGCAGCGCGGCCGTACACGCCGCCCTCTCAGAGTCTCTCCTCGACGAAAAGACAGACTGCATCTATGTCGACGCAAACACGCGCATACAGATCATCGACACCATGGTCCTCCTTCCGCAGGCCGACAAGGAGCAAAATGCCGCGTTCATCGTACGTAATCTCCTCCCCGCCCATGATTTCCCGCCGCCCCCTCACTCTCTCCCCAGCGCGATGAACGCGTCCTCGTCGTCTGGTCCGACTCTCTCGACACCATCATCCCCGTCGCACGTGATTTCGAGGACCGTCTCATTCGTCTCCTGTGGAGAAATCGGCCCAGTCATTCTTTCTCCATCACTTCCAGCCCCGCCCAGGCCTCCCTCTCTGGCCACTCAGAATTTGGCTCTCCCCCTCAACAGGAAAAGCAACCCGACTCTCATAGCCCGAGCCCCACTCCTCCCCGTTTCCGTCGCACCTGGTATGGCCGCAGGGTGCCCATGTCCCCCTCCGAATGTGAAAAAGCAGACAAAGACCCCACACACCGTCCGACGGCCCTATATGCGCCAATCTACAACGGCTTCGCAGCTGGTCTCTCTGCAGGTAGGACCCTCCTCTCTCCTGACCCCTCCTCCTCATGCCCATGTCTCCAGTCTTCATCGGAAACGGTGTCAAAATTCTTCTTCAGGAATATTTACTCGACCAGGACTACAAGCACTTTCTCTTCCTCATCCTCGTTCCTGCCCTCTTCGCTGTATCTTTGGTCAGTCCTCTTCCCACCTTACGTAACACCATTTCTAGACGCAATCCTTTTTTGCCAGTTCTTTACCCTGCAACTCGTCCAGAACCTCTCCATGATAATAGGTCCAATTGCCCATTATTACGAGAATTCCCGATATTATTCCGCTGTTCCTCCCAAACCAAATAAGGAAGTCGATGCCGCTCTTCCTCACATCACGATCCAGATGCCAGTTTACAAAGAAGGCCTAGATGCCGTATTGTTCGTATCCCCATTGTTCTTCTGATCACGTATTCCCTCACCACCAGATCTAGGGCCCTATCCATAGACTCCCTCAAGCGTGCCATGCAAACCTATGCTCGCCAAGGTGGAACATCCTCCATCTTCGTAAACGACGACGGCTTGCGCCTGCTCCCTCCCGCAGACGCATCCGCTCGTCTCTCGTTTTATGCTACCCACAACATCGGTTGGGTCGCACGTCCACCCCATACGTACAACGCCAAATCAAACCCACGAGGTATGTACCCGCATTACACGAGGCTCAAAATTACGAAAAACAGCTATCCAGGGTTTAGGCGTGCGGGTCGATTCAAGAAGGCTTCAAACATGAACTATGCCCTTGACCTCAGTTTACGCATGGAACGCATCCTCGAGCACCTCCAATCTGAGACGTCATCCTCGAACATCCGAGGTTCCGTTTCCACCACAGGACTGGACGGTTATGCCTCCGGTCCGACCCCAGGTACATTAGGGTTACAATATCTTGGCCGTCCCGGAAACGACGAAACCGTCATTCAGCCCTATCTATCTCCTCCGCCGAGCGGGACAGGCACCCCCACAAGACCTGGAACCCCGGGAACTTCCACTCCTGTCTTTAATGGTGCCTCTGGATCGCAGAATGCTCCCAGCCCTCCTATTTTTGCGATAGAAGACCAGGAAGAACGCGCATTGCAGATGGCAATGGAAGAAGGTAGCTTCTGTTCTCTCTCGTCGTTTGTCTCGGACACTCAAAGTGATTTGCATGATCAGTGTACGAGCAATCTGGCGGCATCTACCGGCCCTGGGCAGCCAACGCCCGTTCAATTCGTATTGGTCCCATAATTCTGCTTGTCGACGCCGATACGGTTGTACCAGAGGACTGTTTCCGAGATGCTGCGCGCGAATTTGCGGAGCTCGCGAGCCACGAACTCGCAGTGCTGCAGCATGAGAGCGGTTCGTCCCTTCTATCCTGCTTCTGTCCGGTGATGTTCATGCACGCGCCAGACGTCATGCAGGTCGCCCACCACTACTTTGAGAATGGGATCGCATTCTTCACACGTCGCATCAACAAGTGTATTTCCATGGCTTGTGCCAATGGTGAAGTCGCCCCATTTGTCGGTCACAACGCCTTCCTTCGCTGGCAAGCACTCCAAGATGCTGCTTTCGTCGATCCCGCGGATGACAAGGAAAAGATCTGGTCCGAATCCAATGTCAGCGAGGACTTTGACATGGCTCTCAGATTACAATTACGTGGTTACATTATCCGGTTTGTTGGCTCCAACCCCGCGTTCGGAAATTGCATCCCCATTGACGCGCGTTTCTGATATAGATGGGCATCATACTGTAAAGGTAGTTTCAAAGAAGGCGTGTCGCTCACCGTAGACGACGAACTCAATCGGTGGCAGAAGTACGCCTACGGATGTAGCGAGTAAGTAATCTGCCTGTTTGGAAAGCTCCGTGGACATTTTTGTTTCCCTCGGCAGGCTGTTGTTCAACCCGCTCGTGCAATGGTGGCGCAAAGGACCCATCAATCACCAAATCCACAAATTTATCTGGTCCAGCGCTCCGACACATTACAAAATCTCCATGTTGGCTTGTACGTTCGCCATTTTTTTATGGGAGAGTCGAACTTGATCTAGCTTTTTCTTTATTTTTCTCCTAGATATGTTCTCGTACTGTTCGTCTCATTCCGTTGCAGTAATTGCCTTATTCATGACACACTGACAACCATCCTTCGTTTTCAGATGGAATTGCCGTTTCTGTCACGCTGTCATTTCTGAACTACTTTTTGCTCGGATTCCAGTTTCCGGTTGATGGTTTCTACATGCACAGCTTCGAGATCTGGTTGGCCACGACTGTCGTGTTCTTCGGTGTCGGAAATTTGGGTTACACGCTCCTGCAGTACCGGCTCGGCGACAAGAACCTCGTGTGGGCTTTGCTGGAATGCTTAATGTGGATACCATTCTTGTGAGTTTGAAAGGCTGAACTCCACCTTGGTAGCAGGAATTCATTAGATGTCAGTTTCTTCTTCTTTGGCGGCCTTGGTATCCCGCTTTCGTTGGCTATACTGGCTCATCTGTTCTCATATGATATCACCTGGTCGGCCACGAAGAAGGAAGTTGAACGATCCAATTTCTTCAAGGAAGTGCCGAGGATATTGAAGAGGTGGGTTCTCGTCGTCTCGCTCCACACTTCCCGTTGTAGTCCTGGAATACGTCCGCTCGAACTCCCGGCTCCAGCCTCGTTTCGATGGCATTCCGTTTTCCCGGCATTCACGGTCCCATTACCCTACGAGATGATTCGATCTGTGCTGATACGTAATCATACCCAACAGGTTTTGGTTCCCCTTCCTCGTGTGCATCGCGCTTATAGCGGGGATGATTATCGTCAGCACCCCTTTGGTTCCCTATCAATGGCAGCTTACCGGAAATGGGTGGGCCGTCATCCTTCCGCTTGCGTTGGTCTCTTCCCTTTTCTGGTTGCTCTTTGTCCAGCTCACTGTCCTCGCATTACAGGATCTCTTGTGCATGCCAATTGTTGTTCCCAGTGAGTGGCCTTCCTATTTTTTTTCCTTACCACAAAAATCAGGGTGACCACATGGATGATTCCGTGATCGGTCCCTTGCTTGGACATTTCCATGTCGAAATGTCGTGTTCTATCACACATGCGTGTGGTTCTGTTGCTGAGCGTTGATCATTTCTGCTACTCTCTAGATTGTCCTCAATCCATGGTTGATGATATTCTCATACTAAGCACCATGGCATCGACCACCTCACGACCACCACATGCTCGAACAAGCACCCTGTTACCCGTGTCTCGATTCGGTGTACGTACATGCTTTGGCCGCAACTCAAATCATCCCAGTGAACGGTGGACGGTCATGTCGCCCGCACGTCTTGCCATTCAACGACCTCTCGTGTTTTCTTATGGACTTGTAATTATCCCAGCATGAATGGCTACTGGCCGACAGTCATTTGCACCGCACGTCGTAATTACTTATGCCCCTCTTGGACTGTTGTTGCATTGAAACTTTGCGCTCTTCCATATCATCAAGCCAACTTCTACATATACCTTATGGAAGCACATTTGGGTTGATGATATGATACATTGTTTCTCATTCCCGCCACCCAGTTTCTTCTTCCGTAGCGAGTCGCCGTACTGGGCCCGCCGCGTACATGGACACAGTGGAGCGAACGATCAAATAGACGAAAAGCCAATGAACAATTTGGTCAGTGCAAGCCCGGGATTTGTGCTTGGATTATGGTACGCAAACGCATGCCGACCTGGCGTATCACACGTGCAAAGGGGTGTTGTGCCCGCTTTCTGATCGGTCTGCAGGTTCCATGATTTTTAGGCAGTGCATGTGCGCCCCACTCATGAGCGGGAATGAAAGCTTTGCTCCAGAGCCATGATCATCGATCACCTTTGCCGACCGATTAGGCGTGTCTTGACCTCAAGTTCGGTGCGTTGGGGCCTTCGATCGGGGGAACGAGGCCCAAACGATTGGAACTAACGTGATAACGTGATACGTTATGTTCGGATATCGCATGTCAAGTCGTTGACTACCCCACTGGGACGACGTCGGTCAATCTGTCGCCGTGTCGGAACGGTTGCCAAGTAAGTAATATATAGAGTGGAGTTCGACCCGACCACCCGGTGAGGGGCGGATCAATTGCATCATTCAATGAATCGCATCAAATCAATCGGTGTTCGGGCTCACCCTGGTGGTACACAGCGCCGTTCAGCCTCCTCAGGCCCCTCTGCTTCATGACGTCGGTGCCAAGGTCCAAGGTCCAAATAGCTTATCTCCACAGTTACATGATACGGTAGGACTTTCATGACCGATGACTCGGACTCGGAAGTCCGAAGTGAAGCTATTGAGGGACGTACAGGCGCCATCGCGATAGGCTCGGTTCCAAAGAACGTTACATATGTACGTTGTCTTTGATTCGGTATTCTCGTAAGGTGTGACCGTATCTTTCAGAAGGAACGTGGCCCGGGTGGGAACAAGAAAAGATTAGTGATTTCTTTTTGTTGATCGTTGAAGAAGTCGAACTTACGTTGCGGCAAAACTGAGATTATGATTATTCCCATGGCACGCTTACGCTTGGATGATAGCAGATAATC